>JAUMHL010000007.1:11729577-11747885 GCA_032362345.1 Sandelia bainsii | reverse complement strand
GAAACCTGGGGTTGTTCTTATTTGCCTCAATTAATGAGGAATAATATGTGGTTCTAGCTTTACGGAGGGCTTTTTTACACGTTCTTAAACTGTCTTTCCAGGCTAAGCAAGATTCATCTGAATTTGTGGAGCGCCACCTCCTTTCAAGCTTTCACGATTTCTGCTTTAAACTACAGATTTGTGAACTGTACCAAGGAGTTAGCCTCTTCTGATTAACTACCTGGATTATGGCAGTCATTTCCTTTGATTGTCTGACTTTCTTTTTGGACTGCACCTAGAAGGCAAACACAACCCCATCTGGCAAAATAAATTGAGGTTGCAGGTTGCCATAGCGAGTGGGAGACTGACCTTGACTCAGAAAACCAGACACAACATCAATCCTTTGTGTCAGCAGGTGTACAACCTGATGAATGTGTCACTGAAAAACAGCGAGGCTGAATTCCTCCCAGCTCCAGAGGCAGTGTTTAATAGCTGACAATGACCTCTGACCTTCGTCTGTAAACACATTTCTCTCACTGGGCGGAAATTTTGTGTCTCTGTATCTTTTTTCTTTTGTTTTTTATTGGAGATCACACATGAACCCAACTCAGGGAATTTACTCATGTTGTTTATAAACCGGCAACTAAGATTTAAAATATTTCTGATATACATTTCTGATATTACATGATACTAAAACACGATAAGATGATGGAAGAAGTGCTCAAAGGTTTTACATAAGTAAACAGAGAAATACATCAATGTAAAAACACTTGGAAACAAACATACTTAACTAAATGTACATGATTATTATCAGCAAAATGTACTTGAAGTATCAAAACAAAAGTACTCATATACAATTAGTGCTTTCAATAATTTTTCTAAATCTTTTTTTAAAATCTGTATCTGCAAGGAGACTAGTTGCCTAGTAAAACTCTAAAAACATATAGTAAAAAGTACTTTCACTCTGAAATATGGGAAATTGTATAGAGTATCATTAAGTGGCTAAATTTGTACTTAAGTACGTTACTTTAGTAAATGCACGTATTACTCTCCACCAGTGAGAAGCACAAATGGGGTAAAGTCATCAAACTGATCAGTAACATCTGTTTCAACAACGTCTATAAAGGAATTTTTTTCCCCATGTATTCACATTTTGTGTTTATATTTGCTACTGTTATTATATTGTGTGTTTATATTTCTCCCTTGCTTTTATATTGTTTTATCGCTCTCACATTCTTTACATCGCTTTTCTTAACCCTTTTAATGTGAAGCACTTTGTAACTTTGTTTCGATAAGTGCTATACAAATAAAGTTTATTATTATTATTATAATTAGCTTATATTAGCTTATATTATCTCCATAAGCATGTGGTCATTCCAGGGCAAGAAGGACACTTTATTGGTGAAGCCCCTGGATGTTTTGAGCTTAACAAGAGTGTGTCCTATTGCCCACTATATACAATCAGTGATGGCTGTGAACATTATGTTAGTACAGACAGAGAACAATATGACAAAAGTGTAGTGACTGTTAGTAAAGAAACACTGTTGCGAATAAATTAATTTGCAGTAAAGTTTAACCTTATGCTCAGTGTTGCAAAGCCGCAGTAATCATTGCAGTTCACCTTGCTAACTGGAGGAGAAGTTGGATTGGCGGCCGTTAACTGACCAGAAAGCTCTCTTGTTGAGCAGCGGGTACCCTCCATGCATAAATTCAGTCTTGCAAACAGAACATCAAATCTCTTTCAAATTGATGTGAACATAGCACAAATGAATAAGACTACACACACGCACACACACACACAAATACACATGGATTGATTCTATCAAGGGGTCCCAGTTTTGTTTCACTGAGTGTGAAACACAATCAACAGCAGGTTCCAGGAAGGAAAGGCAATTTCAGGCTTCAGTGACAAGACCACTTGTCTGTATTTCAGTGTCATTCTTGTTTACAATGAATGAAGAAGTCATAGAGTGTGTATGTGTGTGTGCTCATGCACATGTGTCTCATTCTGCTGACTTAGACCTTTCCTACCTGTCTTCATCATTTGTCCTGCCATTTAGGGGAAGCACATGTTTCCAGTGTGTCTTTCAGTACACTGTCAGATTATTTCACTGGAAGGATTTTTGCCGTCGACACGTTTGCATAACACTGCTGGTGGTTGGAAGGAAGGCTGGCGTCAGAGAGTGTCTTCTTCTACAATGTTCATATTAAGGCACAAGTAGCACAAGTAATTATTTTTTAAATTCAGGAAAACTCGGGTACCCACTTCTTCATTTGTGGTAAGTTGATTAAGTAGGCTACACATTTATTTAGTGAAATACCAATACATACAAAAATAATGAAGGGCAGCTTAAAAAGATTAGATAAATCTGATGTTGCCTCCACTGCAAGTAAAAGTCCTGTATTAAAATATTACTTATGTAAAAATACAGAAGTATTATCAGTAAAATAAATCAAAAGAATTAATGTAGAAACACTCCTTTATATTATTACTAATACATGGCATTATTGGCTATTTTTACTAAAAGGTATTTATTATTTTGTCAGTTTTATGTAGAACAGTCTTATGTACACAAGTAAATCACTGCATCATAGTGTAGTTTATATTGTGTTTTGTTACTATTTAGTTGCACTTAAAAAATACTGAATTTGTGTTTCATTAAAAATCACAAGAAATCAAAAGAAAAAGTATTTGTTACATCAGAGTGTACTGTTAGTTTCATGATTATTGTGCCTCCCACATAACTGCAGTGTCCGTGCTTCAAGTTCAGCTGGTGACCTTTATTGCATGTCACACCCTCTCTCTCTCCATGTTTCCTGTCTGCCCCCCCACTGTCAAACTATCAAATAAAGGTGAAAAGGCCAAACAATAATCTTTAAAAATATTAATTATGTGGTACAGAATATGAATAAAAAATATTTTTTTCATAACAAGATAAAGAAACAGAGGATATGAGCAGTCAGCTTTCAAGGAAGTCCTACAGCGGGTCACTTTTCATGGCTGTTGCTTGAAAAGGCTTACAACTAACATAGCAGCAACTAAGAGACACAGCAACTGAACAAGCAACTAATAGTAAATGAACTAGTTGACAAGTCTGTTGTTGTCAAGTTTCTTGCCATGTTGCTCACTGGCTGTTCCTGCTTGTGCTCAATAAATAGTGTGAGAATTGGCAGCTCTGCATCCATATTCATCCGTATCATAGCTTTTGTATGTTAATGATGTTATTTGGAAATTGAGTCACAGCAGCTGGACTTTCTTGTTAATTTGAAACTTTTCACAACTCATCCGAGTAGTTTCTTCAGTCTGAGGAAAGTTGGTCAGGAAATACCCAGATTGTAGGATTGTTAGGTGGATAACAAGCCTATTCAGATCAGGTGAGAAATTAAACCATGCTAGATACATTGGGCTTGGCAACAACAAGATTTTCTGCATGTAAAATCACATCTGACCAACTCAGTTTGAGCACCTAGATATTTTGCCTTGGATTTTTAGATCTGTGTGTAGCTTTTTACATTTTTTTTTATTTTTAAAAGCAATTTCAGTTTACACATTAAATATACATAGATGGTTTCCAGTGCAAATTGCGGTCCAATAAATTCAGTGGTGTTTAAATTTCAATATTAAGTAGTTGCTATTTGAGAAACCTAAAAAAAATTAGAAAAAGTTTGCAGGACTCAATCTGCTGATGAAGACCATGTAATGTAGTTAACAGATCAAAGTAGTCAGTGGATCTTGAGCTGATGATGTAGAGCACACTTGTGCTAACTTTTTAGATCTGAGGACACAGAACAGAGAGACTGAAAGACTATAAAAAGACAGAAAGAGAATAGTGTTAGTTTTAGGTTTAAGTTTAGTTAGGAGATTTAATGAGAGAAAGACAGTGTGTGTATGTCAAGTAAGACAGAGATGTTTAGAGGATCCAGCTCCAATCCTGGATTAAAACTCATCTCTCTTTGCTTATTTCCCAATGGACTATCAGAGAACAGAGGGATTTGACGCAGTTACACACACTCACAAAAAGACACACAGGCAAAAGTACACAAAACTGCAGCATAAAGTAATGAAGACATCTTGGTCATTGATTAATAGAAACAACAGTACCAGGTGTTCAGTCAGCAGGGTGCTACTAATGTGTATGTGCGAGTAAGAATGAGAGACTATGTCACTTCAGGCTCAGCATTCCTGTGAGATCTGCAGCCCACCGTCCACAATCCCAATAATCATCGTCATCAATACCTTGTAAAATAACCAATGATGCAGTTGGTAAAGCGGTTAATGGGAACAAGCATTTGTGGAAGCAAAAAGCAAAAATCTTTAATCACCAGGATGTGTGAGGAGGTCGGGCATAAACGACTCATATTAAAATTAAAATTAGAACGGAGCTAAAGAGGCAAACGAGTATAAAAAATGCTTAATGTATGTTTCTCCTAACGTTCATTTCTGTGATATGGCTCTTCACGTTATAGCAGACTGTATTTTTACTGTGTTTTCTGCTCTGAAAGTGAAGGTCAAACTGTCTCCAAGGTTGATGTTAGTGCAGTTCTGGACTTCGCAGCACTGAAGAGACTTTTCTCCTCTCTCTTTCCTTTCTGATCACAGTTGATGTAAGTTTTAATGGTGTTGCAGTTTAGTATTTGTTATGAGCCCAGGGTCGACCCAGGGGCCTGAGTAACAACATGAGTATGTTCTTTGCACACTCCCAGCCCTTTTTCCAAGAAACACTATGAAGATTAAATGTAGTTGTCCAGAGAGGCCACTCGGAGCCGTCAAGTCCTGGGCAAAGTCAAGAAAGCTGTGGGGTTCAAATTTGCCTCCTCTACATTGCAGAAATATGAGGAAACATGCAGGACTCAATGATAGTTCAAGTGGCAGAATTCCAACAGCCATTAAATAATCCTTAAATAATTTAATGACTGTGTGATTGAGGTTGATTAACCTCAAATCATCTCCACATTTCTTTGCTTCAGTGGCAGCAATAAATATAAAAAAGGACTGAAGTCTAAAACCTCCCCTCATTTCTTTCCAATCCTTGTTTCTGCATCCAGACCCGCCCTATTACTTCTTTTGTAAATGCTAATCTCTTATGTAATAATGGTCCACACACACATGCTTTGAATAATTTCTCAGGCCTCCGCTGTAATAACATTTCAATATTTTTATTGCTTTCTGCTATTAAATGGAGCAGCCCTGACCCTGGCTATAGAAAAATAACTGCAGCCTTGCTGTCTCCTCTTGCTGTTATCCAACTCCTCCGGGAGAAGCTCCTGGTCTTTGCTTTCTGACGTTAAAACACAAGCTGTTTAGAGCATGCTGTAGAGACAAACACGAAATAAAAGAGAGGTTCAGAGAGAGAAGCAGTGGTTTAAAAAAAGCAGAAGGGGTCAGGAGGAAGGGGATGGATGAAGAGCAGGGTTTAGAGACTCTAAAAACAGATGCTCCCTAGACTGTCCCTGTCTCCCCACATTAGTGCAGTGTACACTTTCCCTCTCTCCTCTGGCCTTTTTTTCTACCTTTCTACCTCTCATGTATAAGTATCTCACTCCTTAGCTCAGTAAAGCTGCTTTGTTTTGCACAAAACCATCCAGTAACCCTGTTTTGAACCTGATGAACATCTATAGATGACAATATCAGTTTTGTTTGTATAACAAATAATTTGCTCTCAAGATATGGCTTATTGTTTTTTTTTAGCTTTTAAATACATGTTACAGTTTCCTTCTCATGGGATTGTCATGACATTTTGTACAAAAATTCATAGATCCTACTAACTTTGGAGGTCTACTGATTTTCCTGTAACAACATCATGAAGTTGACATTTGTGTTTTTGACTGAAATATCTTGACAAATATTAGCATCATCATCAAATTTCATTGTCCAAAATTTAGGTTTCTAATTAAATTCTTATAGAACTAATTACATTCCCATCAGCCACAGCTGTACTTTGTGCTTGGTGCTAATTAGCAAATGTTATCATGCTAATCACCACATATGGAATAAAGTCTACACTGCATAGCTGTAAAAGTGCTCCTGCAAGTATCTGCTCAACATCAGTATGTTAGCATTGTCATTTTGGTTGTGTTAGCATGCAGCTGTTTAGCTCAAAGCTCGGCTGTGCCTAGGTGCCTCACAGAGCTTTGTAATTAGGAGCACTGACATTTACTTTTTGTATGCATGAAAAGACTCACAGCAGACTATAATTGAAAAATTGAGTATTTCTTACTTACTTACTGCATATTAGGTGTATATTACTCTATAATGTATTTATATGATTAAGTTAAAAATTAGAAGTGACAGAGATCATACTTAGATAAAAACTTTGTCTAATCCAATTAAAATTGTAGTTTGGAATCAGTATGCAAGTTTTGCTCTTTTTGATTATGCACACTCATTGATCAGTTCAGCTGGCTTTGTTAACCTGTACTTTTGATTAAACCACAATCAGTAAGTATGCTGTGATAATAATGGTAATATCATTGTCCAGAATGTTTTGTTAAAATGTGAATACTCTTATAATCAGAATAATGATCTTGGTAAATAAATCTGAGTTGTACCAGGTATATATTGCATTACATTTGGCCCGAGTCCTCCATCTCAAAGAGAATCTCCATTCTCTATCATTACAACACAAATAGACACATCACAGCACACTCTGTGCATCCTTTCACAGTGACAAACTGTGATACCTGTGTTCAATGACCCTGCAACAACAACATTTATACCTCCAGTTTAGATGCACTGTGGTATTAGCTGGGAAGAGACTATAGATGAATGACTGTGTGTATCTGTGTGTACACGCATCTGAGAGTGTCTGGAGACAGTGACACTATTTGCATCACCTCAGCCAACCCAAACATTTCCACAGCTGCTGCTTTAAACTAAGACCCATCATTCTGTTTTCCACACAGCCGCATCTGTCTGCATGAGTGCTTGATTTAAGAAAGATTCACAAGACAAAGTTTTGTTGGAGATAACATTTTCCTGTATGTGGTATGAGTATGGAAACACACACTAAACAAGTACTGAGTTCTGTGACATCTTTTGTGTCATGATCTTCATGAGTGTGGAGATGAGTTAAGAGTTCCTGTTGCCATGTCCTTGACCGGTTTTAATATTAGAAACATGCTGGTAGCTTGATCTTGTCATTATATTGGAAAGTAATAAGTCACCCGCCATCAACATGCCACTATCCAACCTACAGTATGTCCAGTACTGTATAACATACTGACGCATATACTGTGAGTGTGTTTGTAATCATGTAAAAACATAAAACTGTACAAATAGTTTGTAATAAAATAAAATAAACATGCCCTGTAAATTTATAATGGCATTTAGTTGAAAAAAAGAATAGTCAAAGGTCCGAAGACAAATGCATTTGATCCTGGTTAAGACATTTTAAAGGTCACTGAGGCAAAAAATGTTATTATTCATTCAGTGCTGTCGGCAATGAACAGAAGAAAGTTATTACAAGGGTTGCAGAATGTAAATCACAGCTGCTTGGCTGAATGTTACATAATTTTAGTTTTTTTCTCTAGTGTTCTACTTTATCATTTCTCAAACGTGCAGTAATCTCGTCATTAACCTGCAGGGGTGGACCCTTTTTCCGGCTGACAGACTTATGCAGCATGACAGCGTGCTGCCTGATGCCTTTGCCTGACTAAAATAACCATCTGTACTGAGTTCTGTGGGACACGTGCAGCATAATTCACTGCTACTTAGTAATAACTACTAACAAAGACACACATAAACAGGCACATGCATGCTCTAATCTGGGTAATTACTGTGAATTACAAGATCACAAAGTGGTTTCATTTCACATAAAATAAACATTATCGGCTAAACTACACTCGCGCACACACTCACGTCTGAGTAATTGTGACACCGGTGGCATTTATAAATACTCCATAGGGAAAGGTCAGGCCATTTATTTTCAGGTTGGCTGCCATGTATAGGCTCTTTGAACAAACACTGCAGCTCCCTCAACAATGAATAATGCTGTATAATTCATCCTGTACACGGTGCTTCACTGTGCATGTATGAAAACACAATACATGCAAATATGGGGGAGAAGAATAAAGATTGCATAAGTGCCTGAGATTAGGGTGCTGTTGTGTGAGACATCTTTATCCACAAATACCAAAAAGCTGTTTAAACTGACAGAATGACGTTCTCCACAGTGAAAAATAAATGCAACTTACAAAGAACATTTATATTAAGTGCAGAAATATGCCCCAAAACTCTATGTACTCCTAAATATACTGTGCCAATCAAGAACTTCTGAGTGTGTATGCCTGCGCACGTGCTGTGTATTTAAACAGGAGCTAAGATTAAGTCTACTCAGCCTACTTTCTTATGTCAAATAAAGAAATTAAAGCTTAAACGTAAAACCGTTTATTCCTTGCTCACATTCTGCATGTCCAAATATGTCTGTGGCAGTTCCTTTATAGTTAGTGTGATATTTGCTCACTGTTTTTTCCGCCCATATCAATAATGCAGAATTATAATTGCTCTCCTTTGAAGTGGCTGTTTTAAATAATCCAGGGAGGATTGCTCTTGGCATCTCATTTCTGGCTCAGGGTGAAAGGCTGAGCCAGAAATTAGATGAGGCTATAAGCTGTGTTAGCTTCTGGAGGTTGTTAGCGATACCCTTGTGGCCTGGAAATCTGCTCTGTTGTGATTAGTGCTTACAGTGAATTCACATCATAGAGAGGTAACAATGGGGATGATTTTGCATTAGACACATCAACATTAGCAATGTCCTACATTTCCCAGAACTTTGAGGAATGTAGGTTGTACAATACACTTGTCAGGTGAAGAGAGCAGTGGCTGATTAATAGTGATACAAAGGTTATAAAAAAGATGATGTGCTCAAAATGAAGTTTTTGGTTATTCTATTGACTGAAACTATTGTTGATGGAGACATTACAGGTCATTCTACCTTAATGATTTTGAAACGTCAATGCAAAATGTAAATCTAGAAAAAAATCCTTGTGTATCAATTCTAACTGCCAAACCCTGATGGTTTTTGGTTTTATTTTCTGACAAAAGACTTCACTGTACTGGAACTGCACTTGAAATGCCAAACTTAAGGTCACATCAATTATATTTATCCAACCATAAAAATGTACCATGAAACAGCAAAGCAGATCTTTAAAAAAGATTTTTTTTGATTATTATCAAATTATTTTTTAAAACAAAATATGGAGCTTTGTTTCAGCACATTTGAGTTTTTGTTCATTGAAATCCAAGGTCAAGACATACATTTGTGGCGCATAAAACAGATTACATATAACCCTTTCTGAATAGCACAGCATTTTCTTACTGGACAATGATGAGGAAAAAAGCCAGACTGATGTTAATAGAGCATTTGAGGAGTTTAGATTTCACCAAGGGGATCCCTAAAATGATGAATATGAGCATGTTATGGTTGCATTTATGTATTTCATGTGTTTTAATGATGCCCTTTCTGTATGCAGGGGTTACATTGAGGTCAAAGTTCAGCTACGCTACCAGAGTAGCAGGGGATGGATGAACATATGGGAGAGTGATTAAAATGTACTGAAGTGAAGATGAGGAGTAAAAAAAGATCAAAGTAGTGGCTGGCTACTGAATACATTTTCTACATGGTTATTTTTGTTGCACAGACATATTACTAATGAGCGCGTGTGGAATAAGAGAATTAAAAAATCATCTTAAGCGAGCAGATTGAGCGAATTTGTGCTGCCACGGCCCCGACTGCAGAGGAGAGTATTTTACAGAATTACAGAAACTGAGCTGTCATATTGCTTTACAAGACAAACCTTGGCAGCGGAGAGATGAGCTTCACTGAACAGACAGCAGTATCAAAACAGAGGCGAAACTGTTTTGTGCCCCAATTCTCTGCTTCCCAGCCATACTGATTCTTCTTGTAGACAAAGAATTCAATATTGGAGTGCACACGCTGACACTGGAGCAGGAATCTGAGGGAATAAAGTGTTTCATGCTACACTGCACTCTCCTGATTTGACCATTATGGAAATATGTAAATAAAGCTCCGCTGGTTGTGCAGCTCTGAGATTGGACAGCTCTAATTGGAGATGCTAAACTGCTCAATACATTTTTAAAGGGCCAAAACCTAGATAATGACAATATTGAAAGTCCCATGTTATTGTTTGGCATCTTGTTTCACCCTGGATGCACTTTGAGCTTCATTGTTTATTGAACAGCTGAAATTCATCAATTTGGCAAATGAGGCATAAACAGTTTATGAGTCATTAAGGGTGCTTTATGTTGAAATACAAAAATGTCCTAATGGAGTGTTGCCCAGTGTGTGAATAATTTTAGAAACACTGCTGGGTGCTGTTTGATATTTCTGAGTTACAGCTTTTGGTCAGGTGTCTGGCAATGGATGAAGACCCTGAGGGGACAGAACATGTGTAAGTCATATGATCCAGGCCTTTTCAAATTTCAACTTTAATCTTTTGCACTTCAGGATTAAAACAATCTTCCCACCCCAACCTAATGAAGTAGACTCCAATAGGAGCCCACTGGGTATGAGGAGAGGCTCCAGCACATTTGTACGTTTCATTTCAGCTGGAAATCATATTAGCATTGCAGACTGCTGAAGCCTGAATCTGAAATGAACCATGGAGATGTTTTAAAGGAGTAAGGGATTTAGAAAGAAGCACTGTGATGGCAGATGAGGGGGTGGAGGTTCAGATGTAGCTCATGTAAAGTGGATGAAACTAGCAGAGGAAGGTTACTGGATGGAGTGTTATAAGGGAGAAGAAAATGAGCAGTGGTGGTTGACAGTCAAGAGGTAGATGAGCAAGAGGAGAATCAGGGTTTGGAACAAAAGAGGCGGGGGTTATGTACTTGGCATTGGCGCAGGAAATAAATTGGTATGTTGTACACAGAGGAGGAGAGGTCAGATGAAGTTCAGCAGTGACAGGGCTCCTGAATATCTTTCTCCTCAGGCAGCAAGGCAAAGGCCGAAGATCAAAGACATAATGCGATGTTGTGGAGGTTGTGGTGAAATAAAATACGTCTAAATATGTAAGCTGCACCTTGTTTAAAACGTATAATAAAATAAATTTTTCTACTTCCACGTTTAAGTTCTTTAATGTCAAACTGATTCATAAAATATTTTAAAAGTAAAAGAAATCAGTAGGAATCATCCTGACATTGTCTTTTGGAGCATTTTATTCCTTTTGCAAGTGAGTCAGTGACACAGAGATGACATGATGACATTATAATTTATGGTCAGGTCACTGGCACATTCTTCATTTTCTTAATACAGATAGAGTGATTAGAACTATTCTGACATGTAGACTATAATTTAAGATATTGTTGTAGAAAAAACTAAATATCATTAAAAAAGTGAAACTGGACTGGACTTTGCTGTCCTTCACAATTTCATGCTACAGTACACATACATCACAAGAAAAGATGTCTTTTTAAAATCTTCTAGTTGAATTCTTCCCGATTGTTTATGTATGTATTTACCATGCATGTCCAGTCTGTCACAACTTCACTATAGCAGGATGCTCAGATAACTCTCTTAACATTATTTGGAGGCAGCTGCTCAGGTTTAGGGGGGATTTTTCCACCTTAAGACCCTCTTGAAATCAATCCACACATTCCTCTAAAAAATTAGATTGCTCAGGCATAAATACAGCTCCTATTTCGTGGATGAATCAGGCAGGTGGCGTTCTATTGTGGTGAGAAGAGAAACCCCCATATTGTGTTTCCAGGGTGTGTGCACAGACTGGAGGAAGTGGGCAGGATTCTCACTCCTGCTTTTGAGAGTTCAAGAGCAAGATAAAGCTAAAGAATTCACCTATAGCCATCTGGCTCACATGTTTTGGATGTTACATAGTTAGAATTAAAAATAATAAACTATGTTTCTTAATAGCATATTTTAAATTCTTTTCATGTCAACATTAAATGTAGCATTAATCATTAAATACTGTATTCCCCTTTTGCTCTAATGAGCATCCTTTACATTGCAAATTGCACGTGTAGCGGCAGTGCAACAACAACAAAGAGACCTCAGGGACATACAAAGACAACATGGAAACTCCACATAGAAGAAAGGACAAGTGAGTTTTGAACCCATGTCCGTCTGACTGTGAGGAAATCTTATTACTAACTTAGACTCCGTGTGCTACAGAATCAATGCACTGAATATGTCTGATTCTTAAAATGCAATATTCTGTATGCATATGTCACACAAAAAAAACGTAGACAGTAGCTCCAACCTGAAGGTAGATACAGCCAATGGAGTCTAAGATAAAACTGAGTCACAACACAGTTAAACGTATTTAGAAAAAAAATATTCTGAATTTTAAACAGCATTTAAAATAGACTGTCTGCCAGGGGAAAAACTTAAATGCACAGGAAGGCCATAACATTTACACAAGAGGTGACATGAGGGTTTGTTATTTGTTTTAATGGGTCACAAGTGAAATGTTTGGCACCACTGGTTTAAGACATAAACATAAAAGTTTATAAAAAGTAACTATTACTATTTTGAACCGACTTTACATTATTCTGAAAAATAACAAAACTGCAATTATACGGACACAAAACAAGAAACCAGCATGATTTATGCACCATATGCATTCAAGTACCGTCTGTACACACAAATGAAAAAACAGAGCAGTTTTAAAATAATTTTACTGAAAAATACTTTAAGATGTGAATTAATATGTGAAACTGTGACAGACTTTACATTTGCCAGATAGAGGTTCCCTCGCATGGATGGGGCCCAAAGGAGCCACTTGACATATGCATGAACAAATTTTACTAGATGTTTACACTGAAAAGATGTACAGTAAAAATACACAAAATGGGAGGTATGAGAAAAATAACTCTCTCCCTCTGTGTATAAATAAGAACCACAATAGAAACATCCTGTGTTATAACTGAATAGACTGCATATTCGGTTCGCGATATCCCTGTGAGGAGCCCCTGCCCTTCTTTCCACAGTCCTAAAACTTACTGTTGTGGATCAGTAGTCGAGCCCCTGCTGGAGCAGAGCGTGATTCCGCCCCGCCCCGCACAGCGGCACACCGGGTTCTGCCGGTGGAAGCACCAAACACACTCAGCCTGAGAAGCAGCGGCGGTCAGCAGCGGATGTACGGAGCTGCTGTGGACTTGATGGGTTTGGGGAAAAGGAGTCGACCGTAACTACAGTGAGAAAATAGAGCGGATGTTTTTGTTTTGGCTTGTTTCTCTTCTCAGAAAGTAGTATCAGCATAGAAAAGGCGACCGGATACACGCAGGAGACGTTTACTGTTGGAGGAAATATTGCAGCGCAGGCTGGTTGTAAAGAACATCTTGTTTAAGGTGAGTAAATAACGCAGCGTGCAACAGTGATTTCACAGGACGGTCCTGTGTTTCTGTCCTGGGTTTTTAACCGGAGACTCAGTAAGTTATTGGCTTTGTTTAAAACGTGTAGCACCTTTTAAACATCCAGTCAGGAATGAGAGTAACTTATTTCATGAAGATGGTTATTTTTTGCAAAATATCCATAAAGAAACAAAATGGAACTTAATAAAATCCCTACTGTTTCTAGTTTTTAGTGCTACATTAAACTCCATGACTATGACATTTAATTGGCTATTGATAGTTTGACACTTCTGGGTGATTGAAAAACTTGAGTATAATCTGTAGTGGATCCAGTTTAGCGCAGTGACTTAGTTGTCTCATTACTTTGCCAGTTTCTCAAGTTTTTTTCTTGCAATGAATTCAGGTGTTTTTCCTCAGTAACTGGTACTGGTACTGGTACGTGGACAGTGAGAGAGAGCAAGAAAGGGAGGGAAAGTAGAGAATAACAATAATCTGTTATCTTCATCCAGCTGTTTCGGTGAATGGGGTTCCTCAGCTGCCCCTTGCAACTGGCACACACACACACACACACACATATACCCTACACATGCACTCCTGCATTCCACTTTTCTTGACATGGCTATTTTTTCTCTGGATATCTGCAGCTCATTTTGTTTGCTTGTGTGATACAAAGCAGATAGGAGAGGATGATGGGAATGTGATAAAAAGGAAAGGTCACTGGCACTGGCACTGGCACTGGCACGCACGCACGCACGCACGCACGCACACGCACACACACACACACACACACACACACACAGCATAGCACCACTTTTTTATGCTCTCAAGGCCTACTTTAACATATGGATTAGTTTTGAGTTGAATTGGAAACGCCCAGAGTCTGATTGAACCATAAATAATTCCCACAGGAGCAAATTTAAATGCTGAAGGAGCAGCAGAGTGACTGAGATCCTCTCCATCTCTTTCTCATCTGAGGTCAACACCCCCCCTGCAGTTCACTGATGGGTTGGATGTCATGTTGTTACTGCTGTAAGACTTTGACTGAATGTAAACACACGCAAGAATGCATGCACGACGCAAATTCTTTAATGTTCTGCACTCACCTGCTCCCCGCTGTGACACACAGACCAGTAGTATTACTGCTCTGTGATTTTACCTTAGTGCACATACACCACACCGGAGACCCTAGATCATCCTGCCCTGTCACCACAGCACAGGCAGATGGGGCGGTGAGAGGGGGATTTGGTGGTGGTGGTGGGAGGTGATAACCAAGCTGTCGGGCGATCAGGATTGGAGCAGCTAAAGAGCAGGATAGACAGTGTGTAGGGGATGAGTGTGTGACGTTGATGCACCATTTTTATCAGATAACTTCGAGATACGAATCCCTAAATTTATTATTTCTTTTCTTTTTTAGCTCCTATTCTCCCTTTTAACATGATTATACAAATCTTCATTCTTCTACTGTTTATTAAACAGGCCTCCTATCATCTCCATTCAGGGAGTGAACAAATGTGTGAGTCAAAACTAGAATGCAGCTGGAGGCACAATCACAGCTGATGCACACTGCTGGTTGGTGCTCTGAAGATGGTGAAAAATTAAAGACACGTTCAGAGTGTAGCAGCTCGGTTTGCTCATTAGGTAACGTCAGCGGAAGAAAAACACACAAATGTGAACACGGGGGCCCACCTGAGCACTCTTACATAAGAAGTGAAGCAAAAGAGAAATCTGATGATGTCAATTAGCAAAATGTCTCTCCAGCCATCTGTGACTGAAACGATAACTGCTGTTTCATTTTGCTGCAGCGACGATGATGACGTTGAATAGTGGATGTGATTGAAGCGTACAAGCAGCATGTGGCATATTTATTTCGGTGCCTTCCGTGGACGCCAAAAGCCTTACACAACAGACACTCCACCTCATATTGCTTTTATTAAACGCCACTTTGGGTCTGTTTAAGAGAAGCCAGGAGGTTTCGTAATATTGAGCTTTCGTGTGAAAAGCCTTGTGTGTGGAAGCACCATGGGAGCCTTAAATTCCTTTGAGGGAATCATGCACTCAAAGAAGCTCAACAGATATGTTTTCTTAGTTTGGGTTTACATCTCCCTCTCAGTCAGTCAAGTAAGTCTGTTTGATGTTATGCTGCAGTTCAGTGTCTTGTGCAGTTTTTTTTTGTTTAGGTACAGTATATGAGAGTCATGTTGGTTTTGAAATCCAGCAGGTCTAAGAGCGTGTGTGTAGCATTATTGAGATTTCCATCAGAGCTTCTCACTGTCAGCCCATTAAAACAGGACAAGAGCAAGAGCACAGCAGGGGAGAGACAAGCTGTCAGTCAGGCCCAACACACACACACACAAACACACACACACACACAGATAAACACAAAGACTGAACCTTCACATGTCAGACTGTAATTAGTAGCTGCCTGAGTTTGCAGTGACCTTTCTTTTCCTGCTTTTAAAAGCCCAGTCTGGCCTGAAAGTGTGGCATCAACATCACTACCGTCTCTTCTTACATGTTCACACTGTTTTCATTTTCAAATGATGCATACTGCTGTTTTATTTCAAAGATTTTACTGTGGCCATACTGTTAAAGGGGTAATACACAGATGCGGTACCATGAACATCTTCCTCCAAAACAGACTCAAAAGGCTTAAGCAAGCATTTTCAAAGGCTTTATGTTTACATCAGCGTTATCTACACAGCTTTGAATCAGGTGGGAGATAAAACACCAATCTCCCTTATTCACAGTGGTATGAAGTCATTTGCCTACTCATCTTTTGACTTAGTTTTAGTGCAAGTTGAGTTCACTGGGCTTCAGCAGAACATTATTGTAAACATGTTAATATATATCTAGATTTCATGCAGAGACATTTATTTAATTGCTTTATAACTTTCAGATGCCAGAAGAAATTTCTTGTATAAGCCACATGATCATATTTTAATTTGATTTTCAACGTTCTGCTTGATGTTAAATCAAGCCTGTTATGAATCAGCATGAAACAAATCAGTCACCAATGTAATATTACTTTTTGGTATTATAAGCCCTAAATCTTTATTTGTGTTATTTCTGGTTTCTGACTTTGGTCACTAAACATTCTTCCCTAAATGAGGCCTGCATCTTTTTCTGTAATGGAGCACAGGACTGTTTTGAAAATTAACTTTTTAGGAGGGCTACTGTTGCCGATGTGTAATACCATTTCAGTTCCTCATTAAATATTTAGGGATATCTGAGTTTTTTTTCTGGGTTAATTTAGTCTAACTTAATAAGATTTTCTGAGTATTCCTGAGTTTTAATTGGCCCTGTGCCAGTAAAATGATTAATTCTCAGTGGAAGTGTAAAACTCCCAACAAGTGACACTGGATCAGAAAAAATATGGGGTGATTGTTTCCTGTAAACATATGGGTACCTAAATGTTGCACCCGATTATTATTGCACCCATGAAACATCCATTTTTTGCATTTCTGGCTTTGTATGCTGGATATGTAGATAATCTATTTGGGGATCAATGGGCTCAATCTCAGAAATATATTAAAATAAAGGACTGAAGTGTTTGTACTTTGACATGTTAAGTCCAGGTTGTTACACTAACATTATGCAGACTAACAAATAACGGAAAGAAAACTGTTTCATCAGGCGAACGGTTGAAATAGAGGCCATCACTTGTGTACTGGTAATAAATATCTGTTCAGTGCAAACAAATTCAAGCAATTCTAAAAAATAGTATAAAGAGAAGTTTGTGTACTAAATGAAACCAGAATTAACATTGATGATTATGAAACTCTCCTGAGTGCAACTCTTCAGTTAACCAACATTTGTCAGATCATGAATATACGTAGGCAGCTTATCCATCAAGCTGCGGGAAGTCGGGTCAGGTCTTCAGGGGGGTTAAAGATGTGCTCCAGTGATTTAGTATCATCCTTGCGACACTTGCAAAACTTGCAAGACACTGTTTCTAAACTGTGCTCAAAATAGTAGCAGCAGAGACCGAGACACACTGACTTTTAATCTCAAGTATAGGTCAAGTGCTAATACACTAGATTCTTCAATTTTCATAATACCAATCAACAACATCTTTCATTAGACCCTCTCTGTCTGATAAGTCCCAAGTCCAGTCCAAGTTAACTATGATGCCATTATCTGGGTTTTTTTTCAAACTTCAGAGCCAAATAAGACATAACTATTTAGAGGCCAGTTGAATCCCCTATAACAAGTAAAATAACCTGTATGCATAAAATACGTTAATTTTGAGAGTATGGTTGTATCAAGCTATGTACTGTGTTACCTAACTAGTCGAGAGGAATATGCAGTTAGAGGAGCTCACTGAGACGTCTGCCCTGCCCAAGGTGTGGCTTTGCAGGCTCGGGTGGACCACTTCTACACTTGGTTTGTCATCATCAAGATGCCCTCTGTCTTAGCCTGTGATTATCCCCTTTGACTTTTACAAACTTAAAATAGTCTAAAGATAGCCATACAATGCCCCATGAACCTTTACATTGCCTATCTGTTATCCTGATTGTGCAGAGCATTTTTGCAGTGTGGAAGGAGACTCAAAATGTGTTTTTTTTTCTGTGTAAGTAGATTACAGGTCAATTAAATTGCTGTTGGAATCTGATAGCTGAGATGGCAGGCGGAGATGGGCCCTGAAAGCTCTTACAGTCTGTAAAAAGAGACAGAATCAATGCAGAAGGGAGTAAGTCTTTGTATAATGGACATTAGTGGGCAGAGCACTGGCACAGATCACATTAGAACTAGGAGTGCTGAAGTCTGCCAACTTCTCCCAACATCCATTAGTAGGCCAATCAAACTGTGTTTGCTCAACACTCATGTATTTGTTCACTACGCCCCAAAGACACCAAAGAGAAACTTCAGTTAGTCACTTGACTTGAAGTTTGAAGATCTCGCAGTGTTGCAGTATTATGCATTGTATATACACTACTCACAAAAAGTTAGGGATATTCGGCTTTCTGGTGAAATTTCAGGATGAACCTAAAATGCACTATAA
>JAUMHL010000007.1:11662845-11720192 GCA_032362345.1 Sandelia bainsii | reverse complement strand
TCACTTTATTAAACAGAGATATATATATATATATATATATATATATATATATATATATATATAAAGCTATAGTTAGTCAGACAACACAAAATATATTAGTGACAATTTTATAACCAGTAAACCATCTGAGTAATTCTTCCATGCAAGGAAAAACCCCTAACCTTTGCCCAGCTGCTCAAATGTGAAGAAGAAAAGGATTTTCTGTCCATGTTATCTCGGACTCATGATGATGATGATGTGATACATTTTTGTCACTGTATGTTGACATCTTATGAACAGAACTATTAATTCACTATGTAGAATATTTGGAAGATTTATCAAACATAAACATAGTGTTAGTTGCACCCCTAGGTGTTTTATACTTCCTTATAAAATGTACTATAATGTTTTACCATATAGACAGTAAGCTGATATTGGGACACATTGAGGTGACACAATGTTGTCCTCATAGCCACCTTTATTATTGAGGTCATGTGTTTGTCATTCTTTCAGCTGAACACTTCTCTCTTGTCTTTATTCTGCAAGTCACCTTGGCACAGATTTAGCCGTGCCTTTTGTGTGATATCAGCAACTTTCTCCTTCTCCCTCATCAATACAGCATTGCTCTCTGAAAGAGACACAGTAGAGACCTGTAACACAATAACTATAACATTAGAAGCAATGTGATTAACAAAGTGAACCCAAGACAACTCGGCACATGGGCTCCATAAGCACAGTTAAAGTTAATACTGCAGCACCCTGTCGGAGTGCAGCCCTGTGTTTTAGTGTCATTGCATTTACATAAAGTGAGGACATATGCTACTATAGTGATGTAATATATCTACCAGTGATCTAAAGGATTAATAATCTCTATGTAATCTGCACCCTTGGGTTCACATCCGGCCATCATACTGAGTGAGATGTCATCTCCTGATTAAAGATGGTGCATGGAAATGAGATTTCATGTGTGTGCACATGCGTTCATGAGACCCAAGCAAGAGATCATTAAAATGTCACAGGTCATGTATTTTTTTGGCTTATAGTACATTTTATGGAAATTAAAAGATGCAAAGCTGACCATAAGCAGGTCTGGATCAGATATGTGTTTGTGTGTAACTACAGTATAGTACATATGCATAGATTTGCAAATCAAATTAGATTTTTATGCCTATATTTACAAATGAAATTACTAAATAGTATTTGATTTTTAGACACTCTAGAACAGGGATGAAAAAACTGTATCAGTCACCTGTAAAGTTTACCTCAAGAAAATCAATCAGTTTAAAATGAGGCATCTGTATAAACTTAATCCCCACCATTTTATCAAATCAGTTTCACCCTCAACTTGAGCACTGTGTTCCCCTGGGAAGATCTTGACCATCTGTTCTGCTGGGGGCTTCCCATTAGGACACACTCATACTGGCTTACATCCCCTCACTCCCTCATAGCCCCCACTTCATGCTCAGCTTCAGTCGATCAGGTGTCAGTGGTTTGTTCGCAGTAACACGTGGCCATCAAATCAAACCTCAGACGGCTGAAATACAATAATCATCTAATGGCAGAAATCCCAGATCCTGATTGCCACTTTAATCAGTTGTGAGCTTAAGCCAAACTGATCTCCAGATTTCATGGAAATCCATTCACAACTTTGTGCAATTTTCTGTTCACAGTCACAGATCAACACATAAATATGATGCTATCAGCTTCTTTGACACATCAGCTACATCTGAGCTATAAAGAAATCTAAATGTTAATCAATAACTGTGCATTAGGTGGTAATTTTTCAGAATAAAATTTCTAAGATTATTGATTCTAATCTGTTTTATAAATGAAATTAACATTTTTATAGCATCTTTATTGATTATGATGATGTTCGGTAACGGCTGTTAGAGAAAAGACTGAGATTCTGCTCTGCTTTTGCCTGCATTGTGAAGGACAGAAATACAGTGAACTTTAATTTCTCTCTCCCTTAATGTTCTGGCATAGTGTCATAAGAATTTTGACAGATATAGCCTCCTTTCATGTGGGAGCCATATGATGTTTTCATCCATTGTTGATCAAAGTTTGACCTGAATAGCTGATTTTCTGTGCAGTCACAACACAACATCAGGCTCCAGCTGGCAAGATTTGTTTTGACGTTACTTTTTGTAAGAAGGAAAATCTGTCATTGTGACTGCCCATATTGCTACAGTGTGACGGTTTGTGACAATAGCTGTGAAAGAGCCCAGTCAGCATCTGTTCATGGTTCTTGAAAGCTGCAGCTCTGAGGCTCAGCCTGGCAGCTGGGCAATGTGGCGGGACTGATTCCTACACAGGAGCCAGAATCAATAGTTGTATTGGATCACTTATCAGACTGCAACAAGCTGACTGATTACCTCATTGGGTACTTGTGTAGAGTGTGGAGGTGATTGGGAGGAAGCGAAGACGAAGAAGGGATGGAAAGACAAATGAGAGAGCTTATGTTTTACATTACTGGATAGTAGATTGGACAGTAGTAATGTGGACATGACGAACAATGACACAAAGGAATTCACTGCTGATTTCACTGTGCTAGAAGTCAAATAAGTTCATAGATTTGTTGTATTTAACTTTTATGGTGCTCATGAATACAGGAAAACAATTTAAGTTAATTCAGGATATTACATAACAACCATAAAAATGACCCCTTGTCTTTTATAATTTCCATCTGCATTTTTCTCTTTCCTCCTTTTTATGAGTTGTAGTGAAGTCATTGGTTTGGTTCCCCTGATCTAATTTCAAAGCAGGAAGCATACAACATACAAACACACAATCTCACAATCATATAAGTTTTAAGTTAGAGAACAACCAGTATGTTCACTGTTAGAATTAGGGTCATCAGTAGATTCTTCTAATAATCACACTTCAAACTGACGTAATTATTTAGCTGTCCGACCCACAGCTTGTTATTTGTTTGTGTTGTTATGTTGTTCTCTGTGTAGTTCATGTTTTTTCAACCCTTGTAGGTCACTCCTCCAATACGAAGTCACACCAGTGTTCACCTCAAACGCCTTCATTTTTTTTTCTGTTCTTCAGACTTTCTTCTCTTTGGTTGTTTGACTGTGTAGGCTGTCAAAAAATGCAAATAGGAGAGATACTTTTCTCTGTCATTGCTCCTTTTCTGTCGATAAAATGTGAAATGCGTTAGAATCAGGGGCTATACCTTTAAAAGTCAGGTGCATTTTCTTCAGGAAATACCAAAACCAGAGCTAAAAGAGAATGAATACTGGATTTACCTTTACCTGGCAGCAATACATCAGTCTTTCAATCAAACTGAATGATATTAGTTTCCAAATTAAGAACAGCAGGTTACCAATTAGATTTTGTGTTTTCTCCCAGGTCAGAGTGCAGGATAATAGACACCCAGAGAAGAGTGAGGTCCTGGGATGAGAGCTCTCTGCCATTTTCCTCTCTCCCCCAGATCTCCAGGAGGAGTACACTGGGTGACACTGTGAGGTAAAGAACTACACAATAAAATAAAACACCCTCTGCAGACAAAACTATTCTCTGAGTATCCTGACCTTCAATATTTGCTGACTCAAGCGTCCCCCACTCCTCCTGCCTCTCTTGGTCTTTCTCTCTTTCTCTCGCTCCCTTTCGATGTTGTTCTTTTTCTCTCCTGTCTTTCAGTGAACTGGGGACATTAATCAGCGGTCTGACTTGGTGTGGGTGTGAGTTTGGAGCGAGCCTCTGTGGTCACTTTTGTCACACAGACACACAAACATGCACACACATTTATGGAAATGGAGGCCCTGCTGCTTTGAAGTGTCTGGTTAGGGACTGGGTTTAGTGATGGATGGCAGTTAGAGTGTGTGACACAGGGGGGAGGGAGTAGAGAAGAAGATGAGGGGTCAAGGGGTCAGGTATTTGCGGTTGAGCCCATGTTGCTCTTTACAGCAGCCAGAAATATCTCACAAAAGTAAGGAAAGGTGTGTTTGTCTTCTGCCACAAATCTCTGAACTGCACCTTTTCACAAAGCTTGGTGTAAAACAAAATCAGTTATGTCATTCTGCAATGATAAAGTTTTTTCTTTGTTTTGTTCTTCTGCCATGAGCAGGAACACAGCACTGAATCCTGACACTAACTCTTTATCATTTCTATCAGCTCAAGGCCTCACAGTAAAAGACAAGTGTTTGTAAGATACGGTATGTGGGCTGATAACAGTGTGTGGCGAACACAGCAGCAGCTGTCTTCCTCTCTTCTTTCCACCGTCTCCATTACAGATCTGCTGTCTCCTCTGCTCGCCGTCTTTCCTCTAGTTCAGCTTAGTCTGTCCCAGCCCAGCTGTCCCCTTCCTTCATTAGCTGTCCCACAAGACTAGTCACTGCCTATGTTGGAAGGTCACTTTCAAAATACAAAGGACACCAAGGCCTGCTCAGGGTTTTCTTTTTGGTTGATCCATTTCTTAAAGCTGTGATAATCAATATATTGGTATCAACAATGGATAAAATGTGTACATAATGTGAAATGGGTTGCATGTTTTAATAAAGTTACAGAGGATTAACATCAAACTTAGCTGTTCCCCCAGCTCTACAGAGAATTGTAATGTCTTTCAGCTCATTGTTTTGGTTTGAAGGGCTGCATCTTTACTGTTTTAGTTTAGTCTCACTGCTCTTATTAGCAGGCAGCTATTAACAAAAACTCTAATAAACTCTGACATGATGTACACTACCTGCCCAACGTCGAACAGCAAAGTGACTAACTGGTGACTGTACTGACCATGTGCCACTTTTTTCATTTGTTTCATTTTTACAGCCTTCTTCAAGTTTCTCTTCGTGTGCAAAGTTAGTTTCACGTCTGGGAAGGTGCCATGTCGTTCATCTTTATCTCTACAGATTAAATAGAAACAGGCAGTTTTGCATTTTTGGTTATTACAACAGAAACAACCACATTTCCAGGTAATTACTGTAGCTCTTGGTGTCCACAGTATTACACAGTATTACCCTGTCCTCTTGACTTCCTGTTACCTAAATATATCCATTGCTTGTACAAAGTTATTACTTGGCTAATACTTTAGTAACTACTATATTATTGACATAATAATCCTGTTAGATTGTTATTACTGAACTATTACCCCTATTACCCTGTAATTACTTAGATATTACTTGTTATTTTTGAAATATTACCCCACTATTACCTTGTTATTTCAGGTACTGTAGCTTTAAAGTGCTACCATATCACATGACTCCATATTACATGGTTGGAACACCCAGACAGCTTATTTTACTTATCATATTATTGCAAAAACATAGAAATAGACACACATTCTGATTTGTGCGCGAGAACTGATCTAATTGACTCCTTTTTGTAAACATTTTGTCCAGACCGCTGTAGAAAAAAACATCTCATGTCTTTCATGGTGTACATTATATTGTAAAACTGGTCAGATAATTTCTAAATACAGGCGAAGGTGACAGAGGTAAGAGGGGAGTTAATTGACTCAAGATTCATCAGGTGGCCAGAAGCAATACTCTAACAATGAATGATAATGTGTATATAGGAAATTGTTTAGTAACACATTCATCAGTAAAATAAAATTGTATGAATATCATGGCTATGTGGCATTTGCAGCTTGTTGGCTGCCCCCAAGTGGCCAAACAATCATTTAATTAAGGTTTAAAGTCATCTATAAATACAAATATTTATTTTCCTCATTACCCTTCCTTATTGTTTGTCCTTATTGTTTGGCACCTAGCAGACAGATACCGCAAATGAAGAAAGTAGGGCCACAATGAGAAGAACATGACATGAGTAAAGTTTTCTTTAAAGTTACACCCAGTCTCCAGCGTTGTGCTGGCTATATGAGGCTTTAACGTGTTACACTGAGGTTAGTACCTGTTCAGAGATTGAAATAGAAACTCTTGCTGACTCACACACTCACTGTCACACATATATGTAAACGACTCAAAAGCTTTCTGGTGTTGTATTTTCGGCACGGCGAGGTGGGCTGTGTTAATGGCAGTAAAGTGCCAAGTTAGAGAGAACAGTGAACTCTCTTCTCACTTGTTATGCCATCGTGGGACTCAAAGGGAGGTAGAGGGAAGTTCCAGTAAAGACAGAGAACACACACACACACACACATGCAATCTTCTCCTCCAGCATTACTCAATCCTCCTACTGTTTTTCCATGGCAGCACACAATAATAAAATTAGAGTGGGTATGTTGTATGAACACACCAGATCAGTGTGTGCAGTAGCTTAGTGCTTAAATATTTAGGGAATTAAGCTAATGTTAAATTGGCCGAAAAGTAACTAGTTTAACAAGGATAACGTCAGCATGCACACACTCACAATGATAATGTTCATCAGGTATAATGTTTACCATGTTTACTGTATTAGTTTAGTGTGCAAGCTATTGGTAGCTTAAGTTGCATACTGTAGGTTCAACCAAAGAATTTAACAAATTACAACTTTGACCATAGTATGTAAATGAAATGTTAAAGGATTATTAAGTGATTACATCTCATTCTGAAATGGATCATTATTTCAGTACCAAGCTGATCGGGAATCCATCCAGTAGTCAAGATATTTCAGGTAAAACCACAAATGTGAACCTTGTGGAATAACCAGGTGTTTGGAAAAGTCATTAGAACAGCTTCTGTGCATCATGGATATTTTTTACAAAATTTCATAGAAATCCTCTGTCAATCACGAGCAGAAGACGGACCAACATTTGCAACCATAGTCCAACACAATCCTAATTTTATTTACATACATAGATTCGTCTTTGTGGCAGCAGTATCTCAGTTGGTAAAGCTACGTGTCGAGGTGTCCTTGGACAACTGACAAGACACTGAAACCCCTGTAGTAGAGCTGATATGTACTTTCTAATCAATAAAGTATGTCATTACTATTATTATTATTATTGTTATTATATATTACAGAAAATTAAATAACAAAAAAAATTAAAAATAAATAAATAACAAAAGTGCAAGTGTGCAAACATGAGCATGAACATGTTATGTAATTTACACCCCCACCCCCCCCACATCACCAATCTCTCCCTCCCTCTTGTGGCTACAGCTCTTGATGTAGTCAACCTCTTTGATAATTGCACAATAGGGTGTAACAGTGCTGTTATTTAGCCACAGAACAGATGCAGACAATTGGGGTAAGAGGAGGTGTTTCCCTGAGCCCTGTGGGCCATGCTGCTTTCACACACACACACACGCAAAAGTAAAATAGTGAATACAGTTTCTAAAGACATTCAGTGTGACGCAGGATTGTGTTGATGCAGAGAACTTGTGTGGAAGAGAAGGGGATGGTCGAAGCTCAGGCTAAAAAGAGAAGGGGGAGGAGAGTGAGAGGTGTGTGTGTGTGTTAATAGAGGGAAACTAGAGGGAGGGGGGCAGGCAGACAAAAGTGAGAGAGAAGAGGGAGGAATGAGGAGGAGGAGGAGGAGGGGGAGGCGGTGCTAAGGCAGACAGCAGGGAAGGAAAGCTGAAAAGAGGAACATTGGAGTGAAGTGAGAAGAGAGAGGAGGAGAGGACAGGACAGGACAGGAAAATAAGGGGGCTTCCATTTCAAAGTCCTTGTGTAGGGATATGAAGTCCTGGAGTGGTGCAAAGGCAACGGCCGGAAGCTGGAACATTGTACAGAGGAGGTAGAAGCTGGGAAAAAGAAGGAGGGACGGTGGAGGATCTGAGCCAAAACAGACTGTAGTGATTTTTTTAAATCTTTTTTCTTCTCAAGAGAGACAGAGACAAGTGGAGGCAGCGATGCAGGGCTCTCGGTGGGGTGAGTGTTCAGTGAGACAGAGAGTGTGTTTGGGCATGTGTCTGCATTTGAGTGTGTAACATGTGACTGAAAGTGTGTGTATCTTTACCCTACTCTTTATTCCAGTTTGGCTTTGTTTACATGAATACAAATTTGCTTGAAGAAACTTTGTATTCATAAAGCACCTTGAGTCAGTGTGTGAAGCCATTTAGGGTGTCGATAATGGAAATGCCATTAATGGAAGGTAACGGAAAGAACTGGGGACAAAAGTCGCTTGAAAGACTCATTCGAGCAGACATTTTAACAGGATTGGAAACTAGTTTAAGATTGCCTGTGAAGACCAAAAAGTTGGCAGTGACTTCTAAGACCTGGATAAACTAAAAACTGAATGGTCAAGTAATGACAATGAATTTACGGAAAACTTGGTTTCCAGCTATTTTGCCAGAGACTGAAGGCAGCTGGATGATTCAGAATCAGTTGATTGGCACTGACTGAAAGTTAGTTTCTTCAGGTCTTTACAGCTGTAGCTGCTCGAATGACCCTGCAGACGTTTGAACAAGCAGGGGCAAACAAACCCTGTACCTTGGATTTGTTGCAGTAGGAGGATCTGTTTTGGTGGTATGTGAACCCAGGTTTTCCAATCCTGACCCTGGGTAAGCTCACCATTACAGACTTCTGAGGTGTGGATTGGAAATTTCAGCCTTTAGAAAAGGTGTTCCACTCGCTGAACAGTTGGCCTGCAGGAGGAAGGAGGAGGAAGGAGGGTGTTATTCAATCTGTCTGCATAGACTGACACCGAAGATAAAAGGAGCATGTGGCAGCATATTTTTCTACTTAAGCAGAGAATTAGGCTGAGTCTCAGACGTTTTACCTGTACGAAGTATATTTATCCAGAGGATTCATCTTTGTGTTTCTCTTGATAACTAAGCACTGGCAGTCACAGGTTGTTTTCTTCTGTCTTCCCTATGCATGTAATTATAAGACTCTAAACGTGCCTTGGGCCACATATTATAGTTTCTCATCAAGTTTGTTATGGCCCAAAAGTGATGTGTCAGCAGATATGTTTATAGTCAGAGTAGTTAGAGGCCTGTTCATTCACTCAACTCTTTGTAGTAGCTGTGTGTTTTGACCGTGTCATGTTGAGGTTTCGTTTGAGAGCACGCTGGAAGAAGACTGTAATTACCCACTGGATTCTGGATGCTCCACTCTATAAACATAACGTCTGTAAATGGGCATAAACATCACGTCTGTAAAGTGAGAAGCAAATGTTGACGTAGCGTTTAACTTAAGGAGGTGGAGGTGGAGCTGACTGGGAGAGGGGACAGACATGAAGGAGATGTTACCTCATCTGATCTGAACAAAACAAATGAGGTAAATGTGTGTTACAGATTACACATGTGACCCTTTCCAGCCTTGTTGACTCATGCTTCCTGTCATGTGTGTGTGCGTGTGTACACTCACTGGCCACTTTATTAGGAACACCTGTACAATCCAACACAATCTAATACAGCAGCTGTGCCACAAATTCTACTTTTACAAGGTTATAATTTCTCAGGTTTTGTCTGTCAGAAAGGTGATAATTCTACTATATGCTTATTGTTATTGAGACCATAGTGGGTAGTCGGTCGTACTGGAGTGCATTATATTACAAAGTGTTTCTAATGTCTTGTCCTCCTCATTTATATAAATAGGATAGACAAAACATTAGAAATCAATAGTAAATAATAATAGTATAACACATTTATAGTAGAATTATCACCTTTCTGACAGTTACAACAAAAACTGACAAATTATAACCTTGTAAAAGTGTAATTCATGGCAGAGCTGCTGTACTGGATTGCATTGGATTGTACAGGTGAACCTAATGAAGTGGACAGTGAGTGTTCAGTGCTAAAAGACAGAAGACAGTAAAGGAGCTCCAAATAAATATACACCTTTTTGCATTCTCCTTTGGTTTTCCTTCCATGGTCAATCAATCTCTTATCAAGTCTTTTATTCACAAGTTTCTTAAATAATCTACAAGGATCTGCATCTAAAACTATGGACGAAAAACTGTTGACATACTATATAAAAAGTCAAATCCTAATGTAAGAACTTGTGGCCTTTTTGACAACTTGGGAAAGATGAGTGCCCAGTCCTCAATTCTCTGGGACCTGTAGCAGTGCAACAGCAGTTCCAGTAGTGTTAAATGCATTATGCATGCAAGAAGGTATTTGCTGAAAGAATGTTTTTATTTCTGCAGCTGAAGCACAGCCCCCAGTGAGGAGCAAATGCTGTTTTCCCTCGCAAGGAAAAAAAAAAAGAATCAATACAGTGTTAATGAATGTCACAGAGCAGTGGCAAAATGTGGCCAACATCCTACTGCCTTTCAGTACAGTAGAATATTCATGGTGGTGATGTAGTACGGAGTTAAATGAAAGCAGTACATGCCTTCATTCCCCAGCAAACAAACTACCCCAAAAACATTCAATGAAGAATTGAGAACTGGATTCAGATTTAATCGACATCCTGTTCGCTGCTCCATCATTTTCCAGAAACACAGGAGGACAGAGGAATAGAGAGATGAGAAGCCAGCCTGGCTTCTCTTCAGTTTGCTGAATGAGTGTTTTCCACGACAGTCTGTCTCCCCTCCATCTTTCTCGAGTTTACAGCAGCATGGACAGTACATCTGAATACGTCTGCACGTGCTTTTTTTGCCATGTAATATATTTTCTCTGATGAGTGGAACTGAATTATAGATTCAGGCTGGCACAGTTAAACAGAGGCATTGCTGCTTATGTAATAGCTGCTGTTGAACTCATTTGTCTGGCTGTATTTAGTAGCACTGGGTGTGTGTGGGTGGCATTGTGCTATATTCTGCTTTAGCTATGATTTCCCACAAAAGCTTTGACACCTTTGCTGAAATGTTTTAAAATAAGGTGAACCATTTTTAATATATTGTTGTAATTTCTTCAGTGTAACCTGGTGGTATCTGAACTGTTGTCATACAGTCATGAGCCCCATCATTTCCCTGCCTCCTTTATGGGTCACATTGACAGTCAAAGTGTGGCTGCTTTCAGTGTGAGATAACCAGCCATTTCTCTCTGCTCTCTGCCCTCTGTTAAACTGAAACAATGGGCCTCCACTGTTCATACAGCCAAGCCAGCGGGAGGGGGGGAGTTTAGGAGGGAAAACTTTTCTCTTCTCTCCAATGTGTGCACAATGACAAGTCAGAACTGCCTGGATTTTCCTAAATATACTCCAGTAAACAGCGTGCTAAGATTAAAAAAAAAAAAAGACCTGCTTCTCCGCTGATAAGAAAATGTAGCTGTCCATGTCATTGATCCTGACAAACAGTAGCCCACTGCACAGACTAATCCCTGTGTCTCTTCCACCGGCATTCTTGGTATTTCCAGTGTCTGCAGGTCTGACCACTGACCGCTGCTGGATAACTATCAGTGGCTGGAAAAACTCCTGGAAAATCCAGCTTTTGGAGAAAACTAAGAAAGTCAGCCATCTTCCCCCTTTTTCACATACTGTTACTTCACTGTCAAGTACTAAAACCAGGAATTTAATACCTTATCAGACCCATAATTCTATTTGTTTTTTATGGTTTTTATTGAGAAAAGCTTAGTTGTTGTTGACAAAAAAAGATTACAGGAAGTAACTTCTCTTGCACAGTAAATAGTCTGGCACATAACCATAACCCCCCCAAAAAATATTTGTTGTTTTGTAGACTTTAATTCTGCAACAGATTATACAAAGATAAATAACATGTTAGATAACGTGTTGCTTATTAGTGTTATTAGTGAACTTCAGAAGTGATTTTCATATTGAGAGATTTGGCTTCATGTGTTAAAGGAAAGGTAGAAAGTAAGGTATTGACAACAGTATTTTTCTATTACTACTGTAACTCTACATCTGTATCAAAAACAGTCAGACGTCTAGCCTTAGTGGTTTTAAGGCATTCAAATGACAGCGTTATCTTTAATGTTTACAGTAATTTAGCCTATATAGTATGGCAAATCTTTATGTGGGCATCCTATGCTTTGTCAGGTCTAAGGATTTTACCTTGACAAAATGTGCATGCAACCTTGGTTTAGTCCACCAATACTCTCTGTAGAGAAACAAACAGGAGAACACATTTCAAATGAGACCCATATATAAGAATGACAGTGACAGTGTGTGTCACCCAATGACCATAATGTTTTCACAAGGCTGTGTCGCTAGTCTCATGTCATTGATGTCTACTACATCCCATTTCAATTGATTGTTGGCTGCTCTTGCTGTCAACCCCCACAGGGACTTTGTGAGCTTCTCTGCAGTTATATGTGTAGTGATAGAGAAAAAAAATCTAGGCTTTGTTCACCACACCACCAGCAGCCTCTCATGTCCGAATTAAGGCCAGATGCTTTGAGATGCTAAAGAGACAACCTGCTTGCTGTCAGACACACACACACACACACACACACACACACACACACAAAACTCACTCACTCACTCTTTCTCTTTTTTCCTACTTTTCCTTTCCCACTCTTCCTGTCACTCTATCTCATTACACCCCGTGCTTGAAAGCTGTGGGCCTCCGCTGCCATGGCAATGCCTCCAAACAGAGCGAGAAGCTAAGGTCTGCAACAGCAACAAGTTAGTTGTAAAAGTAGGGGAAGAAAAGAACTGGACTAAGTGAAAACCTTTTGCCAATTACTCATGCACAGGCTCACTTTTTAGAAACCTTCTTTCCTCAGTTGTTTCACAGCAGAAAACCTGGTTTACTAAAGTCAGAGCCCTGTAGCAGCATGTACACTTGAACTCGCAACTTTTGTTAAGCTATAGTGTTAACCATGTTACTTTGCCAAAGAGGACAGTGTCTCTGTGGTTTGAATAAAAATAGATTTGGCACCGAGACAATGGCTTAATGAGCACTGAGTAGGTTTTCATGCATTCAGCAATCTCAAAGACACACACACACACGCACTGAGACCTTAAAGCCAAGCCATGTGGGGGTAGGTGACAGTGAGCTACTGCTCAGACAGACAGTCATTGTTTTGGAATGGAGGCATAATATAACCTCAGGTCTTCTGGCCAAACATTAAAAGACTTCTCTCATTTTACAGTTGAGTCGGCCGACTTCATTAATGTACCATTTTCGTGCCTGTTTGAAGTTTTATTACTGAGTTGCAGCGAGCAGATACGTGACAAATAACTGGGAGAGTAGATTAGGTGTGAACTGACTGCTTTGCTGAGCATTTGTGTGTGTCAGTGAGTATCTGCCTTGCCTGTACTTGTGGATTTTCTTTTGTTAGCAGCCCGCGAGGATTACTGTGACTCACCTAGCCTGTTGAATTTCTCTCTCTACCTCAGTCTCACTGTCTGCCTTCATCTCTCCATCCACTGGGATTACTGGTTTGAGGATTAATCAAGGCCACCCAAGCTCTGTATACCAAAATGTAATATTTCTGCTGGTTTTCTGCTGTTCATCATTACACCACACTCACTCAATATCCTGCTTTATTTTGGAAGCTCAGTAGTCTGTTTATGTGTCTTTGACTACTGTTTTTGTTATCAGTCAAACTCTGCTGTGCAGTGACTACCCATCAAAGACAAAGAACTGTCACACTAAGGTATTTTTATATGAATGGGTCTTGTTGTTGGTTGCATATTCACACTTTTTCCCTCATCAATACTGTGCCTGCCCTGATCTGACAATTTTATACTTTCCACCTGTTGCTCTTGTCTTTACACTGGCTTTGCCTTTAGTTAGTCACGCTGTAGTGTTGCTGTTAAAGAAAGGACAGATGAAAACCTAGCTGCATAGACCAGTGAGCAGGGAGTTGTTGCAAAGGGGGGATGGAAAGGGAAAGAGTGACAGGAGAGCAGTGGAGCAATAACCCAGCACAGGAAGTAAAGAAGGGAGGAAAGGGATATGGGTGAAAATGAGCAAGAACAGGAAAGAGGAATAAAAAGCAGAGGAATGAGGTGAAAGAGCTTAAAACATGGCAGCTCATCAGGAAGATGTCACCTTTATCAAAGCATAAAGCTGCACTGATGATTTTATACCAACAATGGCTCAATTGTAGTGATGAACCCACAGATAATTGCCACACGACTGCAGGTCTTCTCTGCTGAGCATTTTAGCATCTTTCAGCTCATTGTTTTGGTTTTACTTTCCACTCTCAGTCTCACCACCAGCAGGCAACTGTTTTCTAAGCACCAAACAGAAGAACGACTAACTGGGGACCATAACTGAGCATTTAGCAGCTAAAACCCCAGGTCACCAGAAACATGACTCCAAATGAATACATAAAAAATATACTATAAGATTTTATTTGATTAATTTGATCATTTAAATGTATTTATCAAATAGTAATGTTGCATTTTTCTCTGTTTTATAACATTGGGTCTAGTCAGTGGTTACATTTACTCTGAAAGCAGATCAGTTTGTCAGTTCAGTGTTTTGCTGATTGACACAGCATCCAGCATCACACTTTCATAGTTTGTGCATTATCCAAGTTTAAACAGGCTTCCCCACAACTAGCCACAACAAATCTGCTGCCTTTGGCTTCAGTTTTACAGGACTGAGGGCACTTCACCTTGATATTTCACGATCATGGCTCATATCAACTCAAAGTCTTATCAGCGCAACCATAGTTAAAAGGACTCAGTGTAGATTCTAGCTGTCATTACTCTCCTATTTGTCTTATCACTACAATACCAGAGAAATGTGAAAGGAAGATGAGAAAATACAAAGGAAAAGTCCCTCATGCTCTCATGAGTAACATGTTGATGGTTTAGCTAGGAAACAACGTCTCCTATGTCCCCTTTATTGATTTTATAAGAAATCTCAAGGTTCAGACCCCAGTGTCTGTGTGCTCGCCAAATAATGGCCAAACAGGATTATAGATGCCTGGTTTTCCCAAGAGCTTAGACCTCTTTGGACTACGTGGTATTGGAATTCCCCTAAACCCCTAGCCATCACTCCCACTCAGCCTGCCTTTGTGTCCTTGCCCTTAAACCCCCTTCTTTTTCTTTCTTCTTCTCCTTGCTTTTCTAACTCCATCCTGAGCCCAGTAGAGTCTCCGGAACAGCTCGAAGGTTGCGTGTGATTGTAAGGGGCGATCTGCTGCTGTGGAATAATGGGCTTCCTTTCCTGGCGTTATTAACAGACTTATCATAACGGGATTATTTCCCCATCACGGCCCTCACTTCTGGTGTAGAGCTACCTGGGAACTTCTTTCTTCTGTCAGTCCTGCTGTTACTCATCGTAGTCAGTTGGTGCCATGTGGAGGGTAAACTATCACAACCATTGAGTATATTTCCAGCTCCTGTCAGAAGCATTGAGGCTGCCTTTAAGCCATCCGGCATCATTTAATAGTTTTAGAGTGTCAGGATGTGGTATAAAGTGCCCCTGATTTGACCCCATAATAGCGGGCTGCTCTACTGGAGTTTATTTTTGAATGTCGAATCAAACGACTCACTGAGAGAAACGCCTCATGAAAGACTATCAGAATGATTTCAGGCACTTGAGATGTTTTCTATTTTTAGTGACGGAGGATGTTTTTTCTCTGCCTGTCTTGTGCTGCTGACAACAGAGGAGGATGTGTATAATGAAAGGTGGAGGAAGTGGTGAGAGCGAATGTAAATGGTAATGGTAAATGGTCTGCACTTATATAGCGCTTTTTTTTACCTGCTTTACACTGCTTCTCATTCACCCATTCACACACACCGATGCTGACCTGACACACCGGGGGCAACATGGGGTTCAGTGTCTTGCCCAAGGACACTTCGACATATGACTGGAGGAGCCGGGAATCAAACCACCGATCTCATGGTTGGCAGACGACTGCTCTACCTCCTGAGCCACAGCCACCCCGTTGTAAGGATGGTAAAAGTATTTTCACTTTGTCAAAGGAATGCAGCCAAGAAGTTGAGGAGTGGAGGGCCTCAGTAACTTTAAAAAAAACAACCAGCGAGCAACATCAGAGAGGGAAATTAGCTTTTGGGGTTTGTTGTCCAAGTAGCCAGAACAAAACCAGACCCCTAGGAGGTCAAAGGAGTGGGAGGACAGAATCAGTTCAGCTCCCCTCCACTCATCAGGGGGGTCACAGGGTTAGCCTGATGGGGTGGGGAAAAGGTACAATGACGGTTGCAAAGGGTTGTTAATTCTATTATTCCTGCCAGAGAGGTCTTTGTCAGGACCAGGAGTGAAGAAAAGGTGGGGATGAGTGGATATAGGGTGAAAGGAGTTTGTGAGGAATCACTATTTTGGCATGTGAAGTGATCACATACCACACATATTTTGATGTGTACTCATGAAGACTGTCTCCTGTCTGTAACTCCCCCTCACTCCCTGTCACGTACTCACAGACATACTCACAGTTTATGGAGTCGAGTGGCAGGAGTTGAACCAACCCGCTGACATTATCATTAACGAATAGTAGGGCAAAGCTATTTTTCCCCTTAAATCCCATGTAGGGTGACCTAAAATCATATCATGTTATGATAAATAGTTACATATAATACACACATCTACAGGATTCAGTATGCTTAAAGCAAACAGAATGTCGTCCACCTGCCTAAAGTGAAACATGTTCATACCTGACCAAACTCAAAGGCAAACAGGAATAATGGAGACTTTTAGATAGTCTGTACTTACAGTTTTGACTTGAAGGTATTCATGGTGTTGAACTCAGTGATTTACATAAAAAATGTCAGTAGTAGTTGAGTTCAGATCCTAGCTTGGGTTTTCACCAAAGAGAAGATTTGAACTTCTCTCTCGAGTCGCCCTTTTTCATTCTTTGCAAGACCTCAGACACGTTTTCAATCAAATTCAACATCATGAACGGTTTTGACACTTTTAGAAAGTTTGCACAATTGTCCCCATTTCTTCGATTCATCGGGTCTCGTCCATCCTTCAGTGGACAGTATTGTCAGTATTTGCACTTCACAAGTGTGTTTTTTTCCACTACAGTGATTGTGTATTGGCTGCTAAAACCACCTGCTACAACGCAGGCGACTTACAACTCAGTACTGTACCTGGACACCTCCTACGCTGAAGCACTGTAGCACTGAAACTGCTGCTCTGCTAACATACTACTAATATTAAACCTTCTGTGTATGCACAGTAAGGCATATTTCTGAGAAATCCAGCCATAAGGTGCAGTCTCATCTAATCATTTGATTAAATTGTGATTCCAAACAAAAACTCCTCTTGTTCAGCTACTTCCCTCTCTGTCACCCCATCATTACTGACATTTATTTCTGAGACTTTAGACTTCACTTGATTGATGTTAACTTTGATCATCCATTTTGTGTGTACAGATGTTTACATACATGCACCGTATGTCTTATGAGTGTCAGTCTGTATGACTGTGTTAGTTCTGGCAGACTGTGTACAGCCCTGGCGTGGATTATTCCACTTGGCCAGACGGATTTGGACAAGCTCAGGATATGTGTCCCCTCTCTGTCGCCCTGGGCAACTAACACTGATACTATCTGCAAATGGAAGACTGAATCTGCTGATACTTTTTGTTAGTAATCTGTATCCATGTTTCTCTTCTAAAAATAGTGCAGTGTGTGCTTATTTATCCTTTCTTCAAAGATTTTTTTTATATGTGTGTGAGTGTCGTGCACTTGAAACAGTAAAGTGACTAGATTTCAAACTCCTTTAGAAGTGATACACAGATGACAGCTTACCAAGTTCAGACAAGGACATTCACAGAACAGCTGCAGCCGCTGACGACCGTGACTCATTCTCTCTCCCTCTATCTGTGTTGTTCTCAGTCTCTACCTAATCCATTCTCTTTTTTTCTCATCCTGCCTCATTAATGACATTGCAATTAGTAGTGGCGTCAAGAGAGAAGTAGACTGTATTTAATGAGGGATAAGGCTTTACTAGGAGGGGGGTCTGGGGACCTGTTTCCCCTGGAGAAATGTATAAACAAATAAACAGCTGTGAAGTGGCTGTTGCTAATGAGTTTTGTAGCAACAGGCCTAAAACCAATAATGTGGCTTCATCTTCCAAAGAGGAATGTTTTTAATTGTGATAAGTTTGTACAGTGTGTATACAAAGTAAATCTATCTCATTATAATATTTTTGATGCACATTTTGACTATTATAGTTAAAATTAGCCTATCAATATAAACAATTTAAGGATAATGTTAAGATAATGCTCTATAATTCAAAGTTGACAGTAAAGCTCCTAATCCTACAAGATCCCTAGAATGTTTAATGTTTAATTTACAGCATAATACGGTCTATTTTCAGGCAGAAAAGCATAATAATAAAATGAATGTTGACTGAATCACATTTGTATGGTTGAGTTTTAGGGTCCTGGTATTGTACATGCTGGCTCACTTAGACACCAGAGTCATTGATAATGTCATTAGTAACTTTTATTTTACTACTATGACAAATTATCTGCTCTTTTTCTTGATTTCTAATGAACTTGCAAGAGGAAGATTACTAAAATATGAAATAAGTTCACAAATTCATATTTATAAATATTATATATCAGTCAGAAAAAAAGCAGGATAAATTATTTGGAAGGACAACATTAAATATTAGGAGCTAAAGAGCCATACAACTGGCCATGACATCACTGGTAATTAGAAAGTATTATGATTTATAAATAGTGAATGAAAAACCTTGTTTGCATGCATATAACTCTCCAATGGAGCATGTGTAATAGTCACATCTGTTACATCTAGTATGAATTAAACATTTTGTCCTTATTTTCTCTCTCTCATCAGAGTGTGTGGTGTGTCTGACACCGTCAGGCTGCCATGGCTCTGGTTCAGGCACTACCTGTGACTGACCACCCCAACCCAGGTCTTGACGTGCAGCAGTGTCGACCACTATCATCCCATTCCCCCTCAGGCCCCTGCTCTGGCACCTGTGGGCCCTGTAGTCCTGGGACAGCCATGGGTTCTGTCAGCAGCCTCATATCGGGCCGGACATACCAGGAGAGACATTGCCGAGCTGCCAGCGAATTTATCACCAAACCACGGCGCTCCACACCAGCTACCAGCTGTTTCCGAATCCAGGATAACACCCTCCGCAGCGGAAGCTCTCTGGAGCAGCTGCTGGTTATCAGTAACCAAACGCAGCCTCAGGCCCAGGTTCTGCCTCCACCGCTGCCCACGAAGAAGCATCCCCAGCCTGTTAACTCTGCTGGGGCAGGCAGTAGTGAATCAGTTGCCGGAGCAGTAGGTGGTGGCACTAATGGGAATTTTGGTTATGTGAGTGACGAGGTGGTGGTTGAAGACTGGAACGACAACCTCGTGGTGGCAGCTGCAAGCCCCTGCAGTGACTCGGATGATCAAAGGGACAACAGGACTCTGAATGGCAACATTGGAGGACCTCCTCCTAAACTCATCCCAGTGTCAGGACAGTTAGAGAAGGTAAGAGGGGTAGACTGCAGAGCAAGATCAATACATGAACCAGGCTGATACATTCAGCTTATTGCAGAAATGACTGGATCAGTGTATATATTATATTTTTGTTCATCAGAGGGCACTGACTCTTTTTTCCTGGTTGAATGAAAAACAATCTGTAAAAAACATTTAAATATTAATAGTGAAACAGTTGGCCTTGGGCTATAGTATTTTGTACTGTGTTTACACTGATAAATGCCAGAGCCTGATATCAGTATTGCTAATATTATTGTCTGTAGCAAGTAATTGCAGTAAATAAATGCCAAAGATGAGTTTACTGTAGAGCGTAAAGCATCATTCTTGACATTTGAAATCATCATCAGATTATAAGTGGACTTGAGAAGGCATGAGCATTTCGGCAGAATGTGCTGTTATGTTTTACAGCAGATTACCTCAGCTGTCTGATTGGCTATTTATTTCCATCGATCCAGAGGGAAGCTTAATCATTGGCCAGACAAGCTAAGATGGATCATTTGACAGCTACTCACCTCGTCATCATCAATGTCAGCGCTCAGTTACATTCAGTGGTGTATTTACTGAACACTGAGGAACGTCGTTAAGAAAAATCCTTACTAAAGATGTCAAGAGTTTTCATCCCCTCTGTCTTTATCTTGTCTCTTCCTCCTCCTTCTTTGTTTTTCTGTTCTGTAATCAAATTTCCTGTGTCCTTGTTTGTCTCTCTATTTTAAATGGTAGGAAAATCATTAAGAAATGTGCTTAATGAAGGCCATGAATATCAATTAAACCAAATTAAATTAATCAGAGTCTTGAAGGGTGACCTGCCAGCATATCACTCACCCCTGTCTAATGAGTTATATTCAGCCGTTTCTAATTAGCTCTGCTTAGCTAGCAATCACTAATGCTGTTTTTTATTTTATTTTGTACTTTCAGAACATGGAGAAAGTGTTAATCCGTCCTACAGCATTCAAACCTGTCGTGCCCAAGAATCGCCGCTCTGTGCAGTACTTGTCGCCACGGCCAGGGGGCAGTAGTATGTCCGAAAGCCAGGCCAGCCTCAACCTTGTGCTGCCTCTTGGAGGATCCAGCAATACCAGTTGCCCAAATGGCAACAGAGGGAGCAGTAGTTCCAGCTCCGAAGGGAATCGCAACTCCTACAGCGGATGCCGCAATGCTCGGACCAGCCAGTCCTGCTCCATGTCAGATTCAGGGAGGAACTCCCTGTCCAGCCTCCCTACCCATAGCAGTACAGGATACAGTTTGGCTCCCAGTGAGGGCTCCAGCTCTGGGTCTGGCTCTGGGGCTCAGCTAGAGCCTGTCACCAACCTGGGCCGAAACACTTCGGGTGGAAGTGGCAGCCATGGTCATACTAACTCAGACAGTGGACGTTCCTCATCCAGTAAGAGCACAGGCTCAGGTTCGCTGAGTGGGCGTGGGCAGCCCCTGTCAGACAGCGGGTCATGTGGCCACTCACCACCACCAGTGGAGGGTTATGAGGTGGTGGTGAGGGAGCTCGAGGAGAAGCTGAGAGAACGAGACCTGGAGCTCCAGCAGCTCCGGGAAAATCTGGACGAGAATGAAGCTGCTATTTGCCAGGTGAAACACAGAGACACTAGCCTCACTGCACTGACAAAACTTTATTTCAAAACATCAGATATGCTGTTAGATCAAATGAAGAACTAACCTTTGATTTCTCACCCATGTCTTTTGCTTTGAAAGGTGTATGAGGAGAAGCAGCGACGATGCGAAAGAGAAATGGAGGAGCTGAGACAGAGCTGTGCCACGAAGATGAAGCAGGCCTCTCAGAAGTCTCAGAGGGCACAGCAGGTGCTACAGTTACAGGTATGCTAAGTATTTTAAAAAATTATGAGTTATATCCCAAAATTCAACTCATCTGTAGAGAAGAACATTTTCTGAAGTTATATTTAGTCCAAAATTGGGGCTTGGCTTTGTATGATCAGTCATTTCGTAGGATTTGACATGCTGTTTTTCTACATACAGTATATAATGTTGGAGTTAATGGAGTCAACCTGTACTCTGCTTCAAATACTTTATACAAGATTCTCTTTTTGGTACGTGGGTGTCTTATCTTAGATTGGCAGACTGCCGTTTTGGTATGAAACAATGTCCAAAATATGCATACCTGTGTGTCGTCAGGTATTTCAACTACAGCAAGAGAAAAAGAAGCTGCAGGAGGACTACTCCTCTCTGCTGCAGGACAGAGAGACGCTGGAAAGGAGGTGTGCCACCATCCAAAGGGAGCAGACCCAACTGGGTCCGCGCCTTGAAGAAACAAAGTGGGAGGTGGGTGAGAGTTTCACACTGGAGCTGGCACAGTGGTTAAATGTGCCAACTGTGAACCAGAACAGCCTTTTGTGCTTGTCCCCTCTTCTTTTTCCCCTTATTTTATGCTCATCTCTGTACTGACTCACTAGTAAAAGTATAAAATGAGACGAAAAGAATTAGATTAGTCAGAGGTGAGACCTAGTAGGTTTAAATTAAGCTCATAAGCATATAAACTTGAAAACATTTTGCAAATCCAAAATGTTGTTTTTAATCTGCCCTAAGAGATAATGTCTTTTATTTCCACCTCTCTTACTCCTTTCTCTTTTCCCTTCAGGTGTGTCAGAAGTCAGGTGAGATTTCACTCCTGAAGCAGCAGCTGAAGGAGATTCAGTCTGAGCTCAGCCAAAAAGCTGGAGACATTGTTGTACTGAAGGCCCAGCTAAGAGAGGCCCGATCTGAACTGCAAGCCAGCCAGGTTCGATCTCAGGAGGCGCAGGCGGCCCTCCGTACACGATCTCTGGAACTGGAAGTCTGCGAGAACGAACTCCAGAGGCGCAAGAGTGAAGCTGAACTGCTCCGGGAGAAAGTGGGCCGTTTGGAAGAGGAAATAGCCAGGCTCCATGACACTCTGTCCTGTCACAATGGACCCTCTTTACCTGGAAATGTAACCATGAAGGGGCAGTGCATGAGCATGTCCCTCCAGCAGGGTAGATGTATGGCAGGAAGGGGCGGTCCCAGTCCCTCTGTGTACCGTGAAGGGGAAGAGACTCATCTCGTCTGGGGAGGAGAGAGTGATGAAGCCAAGGCACAGAGGCAGAATGCAGAAAAAGTGTTGGGACTCAGACAACAGGTACACACTTTCTTTCTGCACATTTCCTAGACATAAGTAATGCAGGGCTAGACCTAAATATTGAGATAATTGTTCCTTCAATAGGTATTCAGTTTTCAGTTTTGATATTTGAATATAATTTTGTTTTTCATTTTCCATTTTTTTACTGAACATATCTTTAATAATTTAATTGAAAATGTGTAGTGATTGGGTGCCTGACATCCCTCTCACTCAACACAGTGAACGCCACACCTCTAGTTAGTTGTAGTAATGTGTGTATTTGGATGAACACGTTACCCTGCAACACAGTGGTATTACTTTCACTTAAATAAAGGACCTAAAACCAGTTGAACAGTACATTTTCCAATATTTCCTCTACTTCTTTTCCTTAGTTGGACAGGCTGAAGGCTGAGCTCATGTACGAGAGGAGGACTAGTGAGGAGCAACTTTCACGGTTTGAGGATGAGAGGAGGGTGTGGCAGGAAGAGAAGGAAAAGGTAAGTTTGTTTTTTATTAATTCTTGACTTCGACTTTGATCTTGTTATTTTTTTATTCAAAGTAATACAAGTGAAGATAGTTAGACCTACAGTATTTATTTATTTATTAACTAAAAAATTTTCCTCCACTTAGGTAATCTGCTACCAGAAGCAGCTGCAGCAGAACTACATCCAGATGTATCGTCGAAACCGGGATCTCGAGCGAGTGATGAGGGAGCTGAGTCTGGAGCTGGAGAACAGGGAAATTGAAGACTATGAGGTCCACAGTGGCAGCAACGATATCCACTTTGAAGAAATCACAGCCACTGAAATCTAAACACACACTTTCAGTAACATGTGCACGGAAACACACAGGAACACAACTCACAAAAGAACAGAAGATGTAAACCAAACATTGAACTCCAGGCCAAATACTGCACTGTACTGTCTTCACCATGGCTTTACCCAGACCACCAAGCGAGCACTCAACACTCGTCACTGTCAAAAGGGAGATCTCTCAAAGGTGCATTTTTACTTTCTGCTAACAGAGATATACTTCAATAAATCCTTATAAGGTGTTCCTCCCAGCACTTTTAATGGGTTTTATTCCACTAAAAAGCCAGCACAAAGACTTCTTCTTTCCTTCTGTGGGAGCAAAAGCAGTGAAATAAGTGTTCGTTTCTCAGACCACATTGAAATCATGGGTAACAGCAATATAAACACCTACTGTTTGCATTTAAATCAGGGTATTGAAAACTGATGGGAACTAAGCAAAAAATGTTAGCACAGGCACAGAAATCTGGTCAAAGCGCAGTCAGACCTTTACTAGTAGTACACAAGGTTAAACATCTGGCCACTAGCATGCATGTAATGATGTATTTTGACAGTAGCGCCATTACACATCAACACCATCGCTGCTGGCTATTTAAAGATGACCGATCATTGCCCACACAATCTGCACTCATTGGTGACACAAACAATAGCCTCTGCACTGGTTCTTAAGGTCATGGTTCAGGGAAAAATAACAGCAATATAAGCATCTGCTGTTTGCATTTCATTGTGTTCAGAGGATCAGAAGTCTATTTCGCTTTACAAAAAAGATGAAAATGTTTTTGTTCCTTTGCTAATTTTTGAGGTGTTTCCTCAGCAGTGTGTATTTGAAAAGGAATGTATGGTGACTGTTATCACTCCAGAGAAATGCAGTACAAATGGTCATCACTGGCAATGAAAGAATCTGCTCAAGGGAAACATGGTTTTGTTTTGCACAACTTTGCTGCTCTCTTTTGTTTGAGACACAACTGCTTTTATTGATTTGAAACTTGGCTCTTGGTTTGCTTACATGTGGACATCCTATTTTGTCATTTCACGAACCACAATGGACACAAGACACCTAACATTCAAAGGAAGACCACCAACAGCCATGCACTCAATGTGTCAACTGATTCAGACAATGGAGCAAGGTCTGACATAAATATTTACATTTTACATTATGTAGCACAAGGAAGCAGACTGTAGCATGGGAGATATCAGCAGGCTGCTGCTGCTGCTTCTTTAACTCTGCCTTTGTCTCTGTGTCTGCTCTCTTTCAATCTCTGCTTCTTACTCAACTATTTTTATAAGGTTGAAAAGCACCTCAGTGGTCGGTATCAGGAAACTAAAAATAGAGCATGTTCTTTCAGTTTGTTCATGACTTTGCTGAGAGATTTAAGCCAGTGTTTAAACCATAGGCATGCCTATTCAGAGTTTCAGTTTGTTCTCCTTCATTCCCATTATTGCTCTTTATTTAGCTTTTGGCAGCCCAAAGCCAAATAACACTCTTAAAAGTCTTCCTAGTCTCCCCTAGACTATAATCTTCACTGACTGCTATACAGATAGTGAGAGTGGCATGTCTGCATGTCTTTGTTATATCAGATTTCAGAAGATGCTTGTTCCCATAGCAGCAAGTTGGGACTTTGTAAATGCAGTAGCTCCAGTGCTGAATGTCCTCAGGCAGGTTGGCTGTTAAAGCCCAAAATATAAACCGGTGAGGAGCATGTTAACCTTTGAAGCTGTGGGTTTCTCACAATATATGCAGAGCTGTGTATAACACTGAGCATACGGGGAAAAAAGTGGGCTCACAACTTTTATTTTACAGAGTCTTTATCAAGGAATAATAGTTAAATGGTATTCTGTATAACGGAGGGGATGTTGTATATTTTTTTATATATAGCACCTGAAGATATTTTGTTGTAGTACTGCTATAAGTGTGAGTTTAATATACAAATTATAAAGACTTCTGTATATATAAATAATATCTATGTAATACAAATATTTTAAATGATAGATCAATTACAAATGGAGGTGGCAGCATAGATGGAGCGCACTTAATACTGCATGAAATCTGTTTGCAATATATACTCTTTGTGACCCAAATAGAGTGCTGTGAAAAAGTATTTGCCCCCCTCCTGATTTTTTTTAATTTTTATATTGCACAAAGATGACCCAAGTGAAAACTAAATGCAGTTTTTAAATGATGATTTCATTTATTAAGGGAAAAAAGCTGTCCAAACCTGCCTGGCCTATGTGAAAATGTAATTACCCTTACTAAATCATAAATGAACATTTTCTGGAAAGCTGAGTTTGATTTCACTTGCCACACCCAGGCCTGATTACTCTCAACTTCTACAGATAGAAGTTGTCTGACAAAGTGAAGCATGCTAAAAGGCTCCACACATTTGCCAAAAAACATCTTTATTTTCGCCTTTTGGGCAAATATTCTGTGAACTGATGAGACAAAAGTTGAACGTTTTGTAAGGTGTGCATCCTGTTACATCTGGCGTAAAACTAACACATTGCTTAGCAGCTTCAGGAACTGGACGACTTGCCATTATTGATAGAACCATAAATTCTGCGCTCCATCAGAAAATCCTGAAGGAGAATGTCTGACCATCAGTTTGTGACCGCAAGTTCAAGCACACTTGGGTTATGCAGCAGGACAATGATCCGAAACACACCAGCAAGTCCACCTCTGAATGGCTCAAAAAAAAAGAGTGGCCTAGTCAAAGTCTGGATTTCTGAAATCTGACTGAGATGCTGTTGCATGACCGTAAATAGGCTTTACATGCTCAAAAACCCTCCAATGTGGCTGAATTAAAACAGTTCTGTAAGGAAGAGTGGGCCAAAATTCCTCCACAGTGATGTGAAAGACTCTGTCAGTTATCGCAAAAGCACAATTGCAGTTGTTTCTGTCAAGGGTGGAACAACCTCTTTAGGTTTAGAGGGCAATTACTTTTTCACACAGGGCCAGGTAAGTTTTGACAACTTTTTCCCTTAATGATTGAAATCATCATTTAAAAGATAGATTTTGTATTCACTTGGGTCATCTTGTCCATCCATCCATTTTCCTAACCGTTTGTCCTCGTAAGGTGCTAGAGCCTATCCCAGTTGTCATCAGGCGAGAGGCGGGGTACACCCTGGACAGGTTGCCAGTCCATCGCAGGGCCGGGTTATCTTGTGTGTAACAAATAAGCAAAAAAAATCAGGAAGGGGGCAAGTACTTTTTCACAGCACTGTATACACGATCTGATGACAAAAGCAGTTGGGAGCTTTTCTTCTGGGCTCAGTTTTGACGTGCTGTCTCTCCATTTTGATTGATCTATCACTTGATTGTCAGTATCATAATATCACACTGATCCATGTCTTCATTGTTGGGTTTTATGCACGACATTCGTTTATAAATGCATGACTTCTTCATTAAGGTGAGGTTGAAGATAATGCAAGAAAGTGCTGTTTATTATAATTGGCAATTGAATCCCTTTCAGGAAATTTGATCAGTATATTTGTCAATAGTTTGCATGACGTTACCACATTAACTGTGGTTTAAAAGATATTGAAGAATACTGCAAGTCTGGGAAGTATGGCAAGTGACTCTGCATGGAACAAGTTGGGTTTGTCCAACTATATTCACTTTGAAAACCAGACCTAGACTATTAGTCACCACAGGTACAGATTATTAACAGACACAGATGTTGCAAATCAAATCAAATCCCCCACTGAAAAGTATTATGTGCATCCATTTTCCTCATATATCAGTTGTCTTCATTGTTGCATAACCATTTTCTGTGTACATATGTAAAACACTAAATTGTATAACAGAGTGACATTGTCTTTTATTTAGACAAAAATATCTATTTCAAATGTAGCCACTGTGACTAGACCAAAGCAAACGTAACACATTTCTTTTTTGTGGCATTTTTCTCTTCCTTTTTGTGCATTTTTTAATGTTTACTTATGTTTTGTGCTCATTAATTCATAAAGTAGTTGTATGTATATTTTTATGTGTACATTTCTTGTACAAATTACTGTTTTTAATTAAAGAAAAAGTTGTCACACCTTTAAGTGACATTTTATTTCCTTGCTTTTTTACCTCAAATACATTAAGGGTGAGCAAAGTGTACTGAATAATTATTTACTACATTAAAGTCTACATTAAAGTATTCACAGGGATAGACACAGTTTCATCTTCAAATTTAGTTGGATGTCTAGATTGACACATTTCACCTTGATCTTTTCTAGCACTTATTAAAACCAAGTTTGTCTTTTCCCCACTGGACATCTGCAGAAGTAAGGCACTAGGCACACTAATTTGCACTTACCGTGCTGCCCATATCTCCTTTACCCTACTTCGATTCAAACTGTGCCACTGGCCTTCATATTTCTCATTTCTCATTGACATTTTTTCCAGCTCCTCCACATGTCTGCATAAGCTCAGTCCACAGCACGGTGTAATTAAGCCTCTAAAGTGGCAGATTGCTCCATAGCACAAGCACTTCTGCCAGAAAAATACAGCACAAAAAATACTGAGCAGCAATTTGTAATAATCCCCCAGACATCCCATAAACCCAAACTATCAGTTTTGACATAATACAGGGGTTTAATCTGGGTATAAATCTATAAATCTCATAACACAGGACTGGGTAATCTCCCTCTGCTGGACTAAGATGCTCCAGCTGAAAAGTGCAGACCACAGGCTCCACAATCAGACAGTGCACAGAGGTCACTGCAAGGTTGCCACATAGGCTAAAAATGGTAAGAATGTTATGAAAGTCATCCAGTATTACATTTCAACACAGTATCTTACATTTCATCATATCAAAAATTATTTATAACAACCTTTATCCTGATAAATAAGTTACTGTATCAGTAATGTATCAGTATATTCTGACTGAGTAGACTAATGCTTCTGTTTATTTATTGCTCTATAACCAGAGCTCTACCTGTCCCATATTTTTTGTTGTCGAGTGAGTTCTGTAGGTTATTCACTCCCTTGTCCTTTGTGCTCAAGCTGCAGTCTGGCTGTGAGGCACACAGAGGTTAATCAGCAGATCTCCTGGGGCTGGTGGGGGTGGTAGGGACCTTGGGGACCTTGACCACAAAAACCATGGAGTCTTTGGCCTTGTTGCTGAATGCACGTCGAATTACATCCACTGCGTGCTGATGAGTTACTCCCTGCAGACTCTCACCATCCACGGACAACAGCTCATACCCTGCCTACAGATGCAAACACAGTTAGAAATTAATATTCAACAAGCCAAGCTCTTTGTTAACACAGTAATTTTTAAAATTACTCATATTTTGTGATTTCATATACTGTATCCTTGTATGCTTTCTCCAGCCCTCTGTATTTGTTTTTCTGTAGCAATTGCATCCTTTAGCAAGCTGATTTATGCCAGAGAGAATTGGGGCTCTCCCATTACTTTAATATATTCACACTGAGGGCCGTCAGTAGTGAACACATAACGTTTCCCCTTCAGCGCAAGGTTGTTGAAAAAAGAACATGCACCAACACACACAGAGTTAGAAGAGTTAGGACATTTTGCTTGCTGTTTCCTGCAGGATGTGAGCAGAGAGTGGCAAATCTTCTTGGCCTCTGAGGAAAGGAACTTCCTCTGATGTCATCAGTGTTTGCCAAGGATGCACCTGCCTCATGTATTCAAGCTCAGTGAAGGTTAGAAACGCATAAAACAAATCCACACAAGGCCGATGGCCATTGTATCTATTGTATCTCTACCAATCATGTCTTTTCCCTTTTCCTTTCCAGCTATTAGACACAAATAGATACATTTTCCCTCCATTTTGTGCCAGCCCTCTCTATCTATTATGGGCCAAACATATATGAGTAGTATAGGAGAAGGTTACAGCTGTGCTGACCTGTGTTTGTCCTGACAGCTCATCAGACAACCTGCTGTTCACAAAGAACTTTATAGTTTCCTGTGCAAGCAGTATCAAAAGATTTAGATCAGTTTAACCTAAGAGGACATTAAAACATTTTTCACTTTTGGAAAGTAATTTACTTGAATTAAATAGATCACAACCTAATCTGTCCCATCCTCTTTACAGCCATTTATGGAGCGCATCTATCAGATTTCCTCTCTTCTATTCAGTGGACATTACGATCCAAAAATAACATGGCCTGTAAAATGACTACGGCTTGCATGAGAGCATCAGTGAATCCTTCATAATGTACTTTAAGAGGTCATTACAAAAAATTTCAACTAGATCATTTAGCTAAAGAGACACGTACTGGCTCTGTGTATATGATAAGACATATAGGACCAAAGTCAAAAGGGGTCATCATCTAGGGACTATGACACAGTAGGTCTACTTAACTGTCCCATGTTTGTATGCCCTCATACACAGCCAGTTAAATACAGGTATATGAGACACTCACTCCAGATGTGAACTGATGAAGGCAGGAGAGTGGGTATAATGAACAGGAAGGTATGTGTACACATGAATGCATATATGCACACACAAAACAACATTTTTCAGTGATTTTCTGTTATCATAAATATCTAAAACAACAGGATGCATGTTAACACTGGGGTGTGATAGTACTGGCCCGCAGTCTCCACTCCAACTCATCCCAAAGGTGTTTTATCGGATTGAGGTCAGGGTTCTGTGCAGGCCAGTCAAGTTCCTCCACACTCATCCATGTCCTTATGGACCTTGCTTTGTGCACTGAATTCATTGATTTGGTGGGGTGAGCCAAAACCTTTGGCAATACAGTTATGTAACTGATCTGTCTTTCAATATATATTTTCTTTTATGCGTGTGTCTGTGTATATGTGTATACAAAGAGCCTGTATACGAGTTATTTGAATTCAAAAGGCTGAGTAAATGTTTGATGTTCTGATCAGGCGTTGAACCTGGAAAGCAGCTGTCAACTGATACCTAGCTGTAAGAAACACACACACACATTAACCCGCACAAACAACATGCGCATGTGTAACCTATTATAGCAGGTATGTATTTTGTTTCAGACACAATCACCCTCCACTTAACCTACACCCACTTTCAAGTATCTTAATGCAAGTGTTGTTTAACTGTGTATCGTTTATGCTACACTTTAATGAATAAGCCTGTGATTGACTGTAGTGAAGTGTGTGTGTCACATTTGTTTAAGTGAACCAAGCCAAGATCATGGATGACTGTTAAGTTACTGTGCAGGCAATATATTACCAATACATTAGCAGACCAGCACCCGTGTACCTCATCAATAATGGAAGTGATGGGCTACTTGAGATAGCACTCACTCATCTCCTCTCCCCTCCTCATTGCACACCTTCAACCTCTCCATCATAGACAGCTTACTTATAGCAACAACAATTCATAGTTACAGGACACAGGTCTGGCACTTACAATACACTGCAAGCGGAACGGACATCTAACTTGTTTAAAAACAGAAATAAAGGCACAGTCTCAATATATGTTGTCAAAAGACAACAACTACTGCGGGTTAAGTGGATGTTTAACATGTTAACCTTTTTTCAGACTTCAAGGCTAAGAATCATTTTTTATCTATTTATCATTCAACTCAAACCCATTTTTGTAAATTAAATTGAGGTGTTTCTGCTGTTACTGTTCACCTTCAGAGCTTCATTTGTAGATGCAGCTCCTCCTGGGAAGATTTTCTCAATCTTTATCATGGGCTGGACCCTAGACTCCATACCTCCAGAGATACTAATACCTGTAAAGATGCAGGGAAACCATGTGAAGTGAGGAATTAGCTGTGTAGCTGTAGGTTCTTGTATTCTAACTAAAGTTACAGTCTGTATATTGTCTTTGGACTTTGCATCTATTATTAGCATTTAGCTCCAAAAAATCTCTTTCAGTTTACAAGTAAGTCATGCCATCTACTGGTGATGTAATGAATATGAGAGACTGGACACAGCTGATACAAACTAATAATAACTAAGCCTTGGCACTAAAAAATTCATGCAACTTCTCTGAGTTTCAATACATTTTTTTTACTGTACTCACCCAGCGACTGTTTGGCCTTAGAGATGGTCAAAGTGGTGATTTCATACTCCGCAGGTGGCAGAGTTTCTCTTCTTTTGACACCGTGACCATTTTGTGAATGTCCATTTACCTGCTCACTGCTCCCTCTGCCTGTGGATGGGCTCTTGTCTCTTGAGGGCTCAAATACATCAGCCAGAGGAGTTCTACCTCGTTGTGAAGGAACTCGTACGCTGACCTCTGTGTAGCCTCCCTGTCTGTCCCATCTGCCATCTACGCTGTCAGGACTCACCTCTCTCCTTGCTCTCCCGTGTCCGTTCCTCACTGGTGACCTTCCTCGTTCAGGAGCCACATCTCTTTGATCAGACACAGACAACAAGGACACCTCATCATACCGTGATGCTCCAATCTGTCTTCTGCTTGGGGAGTGATGCGGTTGGCACCCATGCTGGGTACTGTGTGGGGATTCTGTGAGGAGGAAGCTATGGGTGGGCGAGGGGCTCAGGGAGCGGGAGCGCACAGTAGATGAGGTGTAACTGTCCACAGGTACATCCAGCAAGGGAGTGAAGGCACGGGATGGAGGCAGATGGCCTGACTGTTGGCTGGACAAACGCAGTCTGTCCAGCTCCTCAATCAACTGACGCTCTCGCAGTGTGTCCTGGACTGGCTGGAGATGGAAGCCACCCCTGTAATCTGGACAAACATAAAGAAGGGGTGTAGCAAAAATTTACCTGTTTCTTCTTATTATATCAGACCACCTACATTGTTGAAGTGATGTGTAATTCAATAGCATATTGACTGTCCAGCTTCTAAATCAGACTAAAATAGCCTAATCTGCATTTTTTGTGATACACGGTGGGCCACAAGTCTACAATAAACACTGACACTGACAGTGATGTCCTGTCATTGTCCTTCTGCTTTCATAACATTGACCCTTTGACCCCTAATCCCTGACCTCAGAAAACAAGATGAACCCACTCGGTCTAAAATGAGCCTGTATTGATTGTGTCTCAGTGACTCTTGAATGTGCAAAAGGCCCAAAGCATCTTTGTATTGTTGAAGTGTCACACTGGCCAATCAAGCACATCTCAGTCCATTCTGTAAGCCACAGAGATGTAACACAAGCCTCTGCTGCAGCACAGGCACAGGAAACCTGAGAGATTTTGTGCATGGCAATGTGTGTGTGTGTGTGTGTGTGTTTGTGTGTGTGTGGGATGTGATATGGTCTGGTGTATGCAGATGTTTCAGTTCGAAGCTACAGATATGAGATGAGGCAGAAAATAAGTGAGGTGAAGGAGGAAAAGTAAGAACTGGAAGGAAAAGATGTGAAAGGTTTAGGCCCTTTGTGTATCTTGTATTCCTCTGGGTTGAGAGAAACACCATTAACAAGACAGCATTAACAAGAGAGCATGAGAAGAAAAAGGCAAGGTCTAGAAAGAGAAAGGATGAGAGGAAGAGGTAAAGACAGTACTGCATATGTACCTGGGATTGGCGTGATAAGGTGACGCCTGGGGGTTCCACTGCGAGGGGAACGCAGAGCTGGTGAACGTACTATGAGGAAACAAACAACCCAATATATAACACTGATTTTCCTAAAGGTTATTTGCTTTGTGGAATCTTATGTTCCTTTTCTATCTTCTATATCCACTCCCCATTCCTCCCCAGGACCTACTGTCTCCATCATTTTTTTTTGTTTCAGTTTGGTTCACTCACTTAAATCTCTTCTGACAGAGCAGCTGAAGAGATTAGCTGAAAAAGATGTTAGTATATTAATCTAGGTCACAGTTGTGTATCTACAGCAGTTACAGTGAGTGATTCATGTACTCTTTTTTTAGGGGACTTAAAATGATGCTGCAATTGACCATTAATCAAAGATAAGGAAGTATGCAAACAATAAAGCTTATTAATACTGTAAAATATTAATCAAAAAGTCTGTTCTGATAATGGAAACTAAAAGTGACTTCAAAGACTATTGTATTTCTCTGTATCTCGTGCTTACCAGAGCGACTCTTAAGAATATTGTATGCCTCCAGCTCAAAGGGCATGACCACACCATCAAACCGCCCCAACTCTGTTGTAGGAATCAGCATTCTGCACAGGGAATGATCAGAGTCCGTCAGATTTACTCACATACACATTACCTTTTACTTACAGTTGAGCATATAATATATATACTACAATATGTACACACATAAAAAGAGTATTATGCTATACTTGACTATACATACACTCTCACCTTATTTCTCTAAGAAGTAGTAGTTTCTCTGGTCTGTCCAAGATTGCCAAAAGGGGACGCACTAAATCTTCAATCAAATTATCAGACAAAAACTGAGGGAAAGATTGAGTAGAAGAATAAGAACAACTAAGTAATGTAGGTTTCAATCCACAATCCACAGATGTTAAAAGTAAAAATGAATTTCCTCTGGATACTTCTCAGCATGTGAAAAGACTTGTGTATTATCTTCTATGGCTCTGGTAGGAGTTTTCAATCATTTTAATTAGTTTAGTAACCCAGATGATGTCATCGTGGTTATAGTATCTCAGCTTTTTAACAGAAAGTCTAGGATACAAACTAAGGGTGTGAGGTGTACAAAAATTGAGAAATGAAAGACTCTTTATGGAAAATTATGTTAAAATCATACCTGCAGTGTTTCCTCAAAAAGCCTGTGGACCAAAATGTTTATTTATACATTTATTATACACGTTTATTTATAGTGGGGGGGGGGGGTGCCTCTACACAGGGTGCTACATTTTCATGACTGGGAGTTGGGAGTTATCTTCTGATATGTTGCATCTACATGAAAAATTCACCTTTCCAAAAAACCTCTCCATGGTTTTTAGTGGTGTTTAATTACTGTATTAAGAGCTTAGTCACACTGGTATCTAAGAAGACATATATACAAAGGACAAGGAGCTGATCCCGTGAAATTCGACAATGAGTGAGATGGACTGTTAGAGACAAGGGGATCAGATGATGGCTGATATTTGACTCTACTCATAAATGACTGGCCAAATCTACTCAACTATCAGCTGCTGTGAATCAGTTGGTAAAGTCGTTCATGAACAGCAGGATCAGTGCTTTCATTCCCGGTTCCACCTGGCAACATGTTTGCTCAAGTGCCCTTGAGCAAAACCAACATTTAATTTCCTTTAGATAAATGTAACTGTAAAATATATCTCTAAAGGACACTCAGTGACAAGTAGTCTGGCTAAGTTTAACTCAGTGGGAGGAAAGTCACACACAGGAGATGACCACTGAGATGGTAATTTCAGGTCAGGAACTCACCCGCTGACAGTGTCTCATCACAGCAGCCACCTCATCCTGGCTGAGCAGTTTCATTGCCATGTCCTCCACATGCTGCAGGATCTCGGGTCGAGGCAGCGGGCTGCTGTCTTTGACTCCAGCACGGGATTCCCTCGGGGAAGTCAAAACCTGGAAGGGTCGACCTCGCTCTTTATCTGAGGAATTAAAATTAACATAACTGTTCAATTAATTTATTTAAATAAAAAAAGCAAAGTAAAACCAAATGGCAATTCTGTTCAAATCTGTATTTTGTTTTGTAGGATGCAGAATATGTGCCAGGAAAGCAAAATATGTCCACCCTCACCTTTGTCAGCGTGGGATGGTGACTTGGAGCGGTTCTTGTCTTTACGGTCCTTTTTAAACAACAGGTTGACAAATGTTTTGGAGCGCTGCAGGCTGTTTTTATCCTCTGCAAAACTTTTCTCCTTCTGTTGTCTCTTCTTCTTCTGCCTGTCTTCTAAAGGTGGAAAAAAGAAGATAATATAGTGTTTAATGCTAAGACTAATGCCTGCTAAATTATGTAAATCATTAGAAGTAATTTAACATAACAAACTTAAGTTGATCAAAATAATTTAGAGCAGGTACATGCCATCTTTACTGCTAATTCTATTGAACCATCGCAAGAATAGGACATTCTGCATCTCAATCTATAACGTTGAAAACATAATTTGTAAGGCTTTGTGCTGCTCCTTAATTGTTAGCCAATAACACTGGGTGATACACACTCTCCACTATGAGCACAGACTCTTCATTTTTCTTCCAGTCAGCTCCTCTGTTCACTGCAGTAAATCTGTCACTGTGGAAAGTAACACAATAATACTGATGAATTGCAGCTACAGCATCCTGAACACATCCGCATCTTAAGTGCTCCAGCTTACATAACAAATGTCCAATCAGCCCTGGGCCTTGCCCCAAGCCCCCATCTGGTCCTGGAGGTATGAATGAGCAGAATAAATTGAAATGGAAAGGCTAATAACTCAAAAGCCTTTCCACAACCCCACCCTTGCGAGGCTTAGATGGATTTCTCCATATGCTTGTTCATTTTCATTTCTCACACACGTAAGAAAAATGAGACTAAAGGGCAGCGATTCATCAGGAAGCTGCATTAACTTTGTGCTCTTGAACAAATTCTGCCTGGAATTTAAATCAGCCATGTGGAGGCTGGATGTTTTTGTTTTATGTAGTGATATGAGTGGATATTTCAAAAACAGATCTCTCTGAAGCGTTTGAGCTTTACCAGACAAAATCATACTTCTTATTTTTATGCCTCTTTCTGGCTGGTTATTATATTTACTTAACCATGACAGAAGATAAAGATCAAAAACCTGTGTACTTCAACGTACAATGAATCTCACAGAGCTGCTACCTTGACAGTAGAGTAGTGTTGTTCATTATCAGTCAACAATACTGATATGTCTGTAATAAACTTACACAGGCTGATGTATCAGCTCATCTTTAATACAAAAATGTAAAATTAATATTTCCCCTAAGTCTTGCAGCTTTCACCTGACACAGTGATGTGGCTCTGGGAACGTCTGATTGGCTTCCGTGGTCTGCTCAGGGCCATCAGCGCTGCTGTCTTCGGTGACTGTTTCATGATTTCCTGGTCCACCGATGACAGCGTCCTTGTCTGTCCACGCCCCCCTTCCCCAGCTCCTACCGTCTCCCTCGGCCCTTCACCTTTCCCATATATGACTGTGTCCTTCAACAGCACTGTGGCACCTATAGTCCGGCTGGTTTCTGTGGCAAGCAGCCTGTCAGGGTATGACCCATTAGGTGAGGGGTGGTCTGGGTAGCTTAAAGGGTGGGGGTCAGTCTGTATGGCGGTGTCAGCAGTTCGTTCAGCACTGCTTGGACGTCGGGAGCGGTCTTCTGTGGAGATGGCGACATCTACCATTTCTGAACCAAAGACAGGAGGGAAAAGGACCTGGGAGAGACCACTGAGGGAACTGAGAGGGGTGCTGGAGGACAGCGAGGAGGTAGAGGAATTGGAGTCTGAACCCTGTGAGGATGGCGCAGGGGCTCCATTGGCCACTGCAGAGAACAATCCATAATTAGACTGAGGAGTCAAGATCAGTGTATGTGTAAATTATTATTGTGAAAGTGCAATATCTTTCCAATTGCTACATTTGAGCACAACACACACACAAAGCTGCTAAACGAATGTATACAGTGAATAAGATTTGCACAGTCTGCATTGTTAAGATCAAAACCTACATCCAGTTAATCCTTTAAGCTGTTGAGAGACAGAATGTAAACCGGGAGTTTCTATTTTCTAATAAAACTCCAAAATTACTTTACATCTTGACCCAGATGTTACATTACGCTCTGTTCTAGCTGACTGAGCTGCCCTTGAGTACACCGAAATAATCCCTGGCTGTGTTGAGAAGTACACATATCAAACTGAAAAATAAGGAGTTTGCTGAAGAAGCTAAATGAAAAAAATGAAAAGCTCCACTGCAGTATCCCAAACGTGGTTTGGCAAGCAGAAATGAGGATTAAAAACTTTGCATTATTTTGTTACATTTAGTTGGTGCCAATCATTTTTTTCACTCTACTGCCCAAGTGACCACATTTTATACTCATCTTAAACACTATCTCTAACTCATAAGTTATATTTTGATGAACACACTTTGAAATAGTCAACATACATTTGTCGAGCCAGCCATATTCTGCCACCATCTCCTTGTATGCCGGGTACCTCCCAGCTTCCTGTAGAAGTCCAAGAACAAATTCAGTGTGGATCCATGTGGTAACTGATCAGCTTTTAGGCCTCTTTTATTTCACTTAATATTTATTGTGTGGTACAATGACTTTAATAAATGAGTAGTTATAGCAGATATCCATGCTAATTTTGCTGAAAGGAGTACATGTCCAGAACAGGTGTTTTTAGAGATGGTCTCAACAATACATAGTTTAAGGTCAAGTTTACATCTGCACTTTTCTAAACTAAAATAATCCTTGCCCTATGTGTGACTCTGACTTATAAATGGGTCCAAAACAGGACATAAGGAAGATATAAAATTAGCCTTTTTGTTGATTATAACCTGATCCCTGACTGCCTTTGAATAATGAACACAGTCCCTGGCTGTTTTTCACACGTGGAACCTGAGATCAGAGGAGTAAAATGAGCATCCAGCAATGTTAGAGATCTTAGAGAATGCACATACACACACTCAAACAAACTGCACAGCACGCATACACCTATTCAGACACACAAACAAACACACAACTGCTCTATCTAAAAATGACACAGGTTAAGTGTTGCACGCACAGACACGCATAGGAAATTCAGGGGCTGTAAGCCAGCTGTCTGCTCTTCTGTACAGGCTCAGAGCTGGTGTTGTTTAACATGCTGTAACATTTATTACTGTGTCACAGCACTCAAAGCACACAATCAATTGTTGTGTTTAAACTTGAAAATGATTAATGTTGCCACATCACACTGCACCACAGCATGTGTACAACACCACATTTTTGAAGTTAGAGTTAAAACTGTATTTTTTTCTGGCATTATCACCTTTTATAGTTGATGTGACTAAGGTGTTAGCAAACTGTTGTGCATTTAGACATCTTGCAGGCATGGAGAAACATTATCCTTTATTTGGAGTTTCTGTCCACAAGATGAATGTGGACAGAATATTCACTCTCCTTTTACCCATGATTTTCTCACCATCAAGTCCTGAGGCAAATATTTGACTCTTAAGCTGCTAAATGTTCCACTGTGTTCACCAGCTAGTTGCTAACTTTGTATATGTGCTGTTTGGTGCTGGGCAGGCAGCATACAGAGGGATGAAGTGGAATGAAATTATAGGTGGTAAAACTAAAACAATGAGCTCAAAGAGGCTAAAATGTGCCATAGAGCTGAGGAATACTAAAGGATTCTCAGCCGGTTTATCCAGTTGTCTGTAAAGTTGTCTCTCACCCTGATGGTCAACATGACATGAGTGTGGCTCTTCAGGACCTCAACGGCATTGCTATGAGTGATGTCGTCAAAGCTGACTCCATTGGCTGCAAGGATCTGGTCACCCATCTTGATGCCATGCTGTTCAGCAAGCCCACCTGGGTCTAACCTGAAGAGAAAATGTATAAGGGCACAAACAGAGCAAATGCAGATATTTATTGTACATGTATTGATTGTATTTTTGGTCTAACTCAGTATTAATGGCTGATAAATGTTATTATGTTAGGAATGCAACTCACACAGCCATCTACAATAATTGAAGTCTGATTGAACTAATACAAACACTCAGAGACACTACAACAGTATTAGCTAAATTTGGGCTCCACCACAAGAAGAATCAAACATTTCTGTTTATCTGACATTGACTGTCTATTCAGGTGTAAAAAAAAAACATTAACTGAATGTGTTTTAAACTTCATTCATACTTAGAAACATAAATTCCCAGTCCGAACTCTTTTCCTCCTCTGATGTTGAAGCCGAGACAGTAGTCATCAGATGTGGTGAAGAGATGTACGATCCTGCGGAGAGCGCTGTCTGAACTGGCCTCTGAAGGTGTACGGCCGCTCTCCTCCACCACCATCCGCCGGTGAATCAGATCCACCCTACATACACGCACACATATGCAAAAGAGGACATACTGTATATGCACAACATTCACACTCTTCTTCCCTTTCTCTTGTGGGCTCAGGCATATAACAGTTAATCAAATAGTCATAAAGGTCACAGCTGTAATCTAACTATTGCTACTACATGAAACCCAGATACAGTATATCCCCAAAAGAAAGATAACCAGTGTGAGCTACAATCAACTGACAAGATCACACAAAACAACATCCATGCAAAGGTCAGTGGTGGTAACAGGTCAGTGGTCTACTTTGCATAATGTCCAACAAAGCACAGTGTGCAGAGGGTAAATATTCCATTGTAAGATATAATTTTTGATAGTCTTTTCACTCTTTCACAACCTGTCCTAAGCAGTACGCCGGGTATGTCTGGCCTCACCATGTGGTTTTCTCCTTGGAGTAACGAATGCCGGGGATCTTGCCCACTCGTCTCACCACCATCCTCAGCCTGTTGTTGCCTGTCAGGACCTTCACAGCACTGCTCATAGTGATGCTCTCCAGGCTGACCCCGTTCACCTCCACCAGTTTATCACCCACAGTCAGCCCAGCCTGAGCTGCGGACACAAGTGGAACTCAGGATGATACAAAACAGTAAATGTCATATAAACAAAGACTGCATGAAAAAATATTGAAAAAAAAAATTGCCATCACCATAAGAAACATACTGTACTGTAACACACTGTAAACAGCCTCCTAACCTGCAGAGCTGTCATCCTCCACCTTGCTGACAAATATGCCGAGTCCATGTTCAGAGCCTCCGCGGACACTGAAGCCCAGATGCCCATCTGGGCTCTTATCCACTGTCACTGTATGAATGTCTTCACTGTCATCCCCTCCTGCAAACAATAAAACAGAAACTTCACTGACATGTAGCTGTAATAAAAGTCTGTACAGTCTCACAGCCAACTACTGACAAGTACTACTACTACTACTACCGATATTTCAATTATATTTACCACCTGTAAATTTGACCAACTTCAATCCAAATTCTCAAACCTAAAAAATATGAATCAACTCTGTTCCAGAGTTTCTGACACATTCATGTGTACACGTGTGGTATTTAACTGTTGCATTAATAAAATGCTCTAAACTTAACTTGAACTAATGACCAGCTGTCCTAAATGTGACTACACTGCCTGTGACGATGTGTTGTGTGTGTTACCGTGGTAACAGAGGCTGTAATCATGTGTAGACTCACCATCAGCATGTGCATTGATGAGAATGACCCTGCCCATGGGAGAAGAGGATCTGCGTCTGTGGCGCTGCTGTTTTTTCAGCATGTAGCGTGTGGTGCTGTGGGAACCCCCAGTCTTACCTCCATTGTTGAAGTGGGGGTGCCCCCCTCCATTTGTCATCTCCCTCCAGCCAGAGGTGTGAGAGGAGTGAGCCATGGTATTTGTCTGATAATACTTCCCTTAGTCATCCAGACAGCAGGATATCTGGAGTCTGCTTTCAGGATGGAGAAGAGGTTCAGCCTGGGATTACACTAGAAGAGGTGGGGAACAGGACTTTTTCTCCCCTGCTGGGCTGAAGTGGAAAATAAAATACTGGAGTCGGTCCACCACTGGACCTGAGATGTTACATGTTAAAATTAACCTACAAAGCTGTTACATGCAGCTTTGTAGGTTAATTTTGTAGTAATCTTCACTGAAACCAGTTTCCGATTATAGATAGATTTTTTCTTTTTTTTAATCCATGATCTAGAGTCAAAATGTGTCACAGAAAATCTTCAGCTGAATCCACATAGCTGAATTAATAAACTATTAACTATTAATAAACAGTGGGCTCTGGATTTCCGATTTCCTTTTCCCAGGATGTAATCCTAATTTCCTTTGTATTTAAAAAAAAAAGTTGGTGTAATTCACTGGTCTCCTTTGCAGCCTCTGAATCCATCTCCATCAAGTCCATGGCTGTTTCCCCCAGCTTCAGCTGAGAGGCTGAAGGCCTGTCTGCAGACGAGTCAGTGGTGCATGGTGATTCCCCTTGGGCCATGTTTAATTAAATGGATATCTGTTGTAAGAAGTGCTGTGGTCACTAATGTGGACTCAGAAAGTACAGTTGAGATAATATAACTTAACTTAACTCTAATTTGTAACTGTTTTAACCTTTAACCGGGGATCTTGAATACAATACATAAATCTGAGTAGAAAAGGTCACTTTCTGATAATGCATGAGATAAACAGCTGTAAAGGGTTTTAGGCTTTAATTGATGTTTTATTAATAGTCAATAAATGGTTTCCAAAAGCTCTTTGCATCAGTTTCAAGCCAATGTAATGTGTACAACTTTACAGGGTCCAGTACAACACTTTACTTGTCTTTCCAGGTCTTCAGTTCTTTAGGGAGACCTTGTCAATAGACTGTTTGACTTCTTATCTTCTGGAAAAAAAGCTTCAAGACATCTGGACTAAATCCATATATTAATACAGCTGCTGCAGACTAATAATGGGATAACTCAGACATAAAGTTTGTATAACTGCTTATGTGTGTACAAACCTCTATATGTTACAACTGGGACATAATATAATAACATAGATAAAATAATATAACAAATTAATATTGTAAATATTAATGGTTGTTTTGGTTACATTGTGTATTCTGTGATAATGTAGTAATAAATGTTGTAAAAACATTAATAAGTCAGAGTGACACTTTCTAATGTTATCAGGCTTGCAGTTACAGATGTCAGTATGACAATCTTAATTTCTTATAGGCCATTAGCCAAAGTTAGTCAGTCACCTCTAATTATAGACAGATTAACAGATTAACAGATGATGGGTTACATGGCTAAAGTCCATGAAGACAGTTGTAAATGTTAATAAGTAGTTTAAACTGAGTATTTCATAAACTGAATTGAATTTGCTCCGGCAGCCCTTTTCCACAGGAAGCACCATTGTCCTACTCTCATTGAACTTCACAGTGTTTTTCTATCAATCAGCACCATCGATAGCAACTAACAATAACAATAATACACTATTAACAAGTGACCTAGCAGTTAAAATTCGTCGTCATACATTTATTCAAGTTACCTAACTATCAGCAACAGCTCGTACAACGAGCTGCGTCTTCTACCAGAAACAGTCATAACTTATTCCTGTGGACAACATGAACTGTGAAACGACTGTAACATCACAACACTGCGTTCAAACTAAGATGAACGAAGTATGACAGCGTTACCTGCCGTGTCCGTGTTGCGCAGGATGAGCTGGGACAGACGGTCACTGGTCCCCCCCTCACTGACGCATTATCGGAGGTGTTGGTGCCAACTCGTTTGTTCTGCAGGCGAACATCATTATTGTCTTAAGAGGTGTAAGCCTTTCATATAAAGCCCCCTCTCCTGCGCAGCCATGAGCGCTGATGAATAAACTAACTAACTGCACAACATTACAGTAGCACGGTCTCGAGTCTGTTGCAGCTTGTCCTCAGATCAACCTTTTCACTGATGTACTAATGTAGTTCATATTTTTCAGTAAAACTGCAGAGAGGCAGGTGGAAAACTGAGCTGTGGATCTTCCTGACAGGCTGCACTAATGCCAGTGATGTGGCTAAACAGCCCCACCCAGTGGACAATGATGTATTATCACAACACAAGCAAACCTTAATCTGTAGGTAATAAACTCAGTGAATTAAACAATAAAACAGTAATAGTAGTACTATTGTAGTTGTAGTTTACTTTTCAAGTCAAGTTTAATTTATTGTCATTCAGACACATACATGATATAAAGCACTTTTGTGATACTTAAAGTGCATGTCGTTATATTTCCAGTGCAGAAATATTTTCACAGGGCATTTGCTGCTTTTGAATTGTAAAACTGTACATCATTAATAATAAAAGTGTTGTGTAAACACTGTAAAAGAATGCAAATACGTTCCTTTATGTATTCCTTTATGAATTCTGAATAATACATAACTACTGCTTGATAAAAATGCTTCTTACACCAGTTCTTTCCATATTATTCCATCTTTATCATTAATATAATCTATATAATGTATTTTCGAAGACACTGAAGTTAGTAGACTACTGCTTTGACGTAATCTGAATCTTTACAAAGCGTTGTTAATTATTCAGGGACTTAATACTATTTATGACATTTAAAATATTTTCCTGTCCCCCTTAACTGGTTTTAAAAATTCTGAGGTATAAAACATCAACGAATAAGGTAAAATGTTCATTGCCCAATCATGTTGCGTTTGTCCTCCACGCCCAGGGTCTCCAGCAACTCTCTTTCCCTGTGCTAAACACCACCCCGTGTTGCCTTCAAAGGCCTCATAAAAGCTCGGATTTCGAGAATCAGTTTGTAGAGTGTTGTCATTTCATGTTATTTTATTGTCCTACTGCACCATGTTTCCCACTGTAATATTGCATTTTTTTAATCCACTACACGTATTTGAGATTGTAGTTCAGTTACAATACAGGGTAAGATTATATATTTATATATGATCACTGTCATTTGTGCGAAATCCGTTTTTACGATACTTGGAAAGGCAGCATACGTCAACCCGGTGGTGCTGTGATATTGAGAGGTCATACGTTTTCAAAAAATACAGAAAGAAAACCAGGTAGGTTTAATTACTGAATGAATTTGCGTATTTTACTAAGTCACGGTAAAAGCATGTTAATATGCAACCGTAACGTAACGTTAAATGTTAGCGTATTGACGTGAGTTAGCTTATGGACTACCTTGCTAGTTTGCTGGTTGAAGTTAGCTATTAATTTACCAAGAGAGCATCGAAGTCGTTTGTTTTGGTGACTTGACAAAGTGATGTATTGTCTTGTATGCATCGACAGTTGGCGTTATGGGAATTTAATGCGCTCTTGGTGTTTTGGTTGAGTACTCCCGTCCTCTACTATGAGTTTCAGTGGTAATATTAGCTACCCTGCTAGCTTGTTGGCTACATTAGTTAGCCGGCTTGCTTACACACCGGCAGCGTGTCGTGACTTCACCAATCCCATCTGTCATTGCGTGCTTGTCACGATATTGCTTTGACCAGCTACTTGAAATGTGAAACACAATTTATATGGTTGTGTCGCTGTTTGTTCAGCTCTCAGTGGACGTTTTTACTCTTAGGTTAAATTGAAATGAGTAAAACAATGCTCAGAATTTATATCCTGGAATCCACTATGTTAGATGTTATCTTGCATTAGTACAGTACGCCCTGGAAGTATTTTCCCTCATATTAGAGCTTATTAGCTTATGGTAATGGGGTACTTGCAGCCTTGTTGTAGCCTGAGCATACATTAATAAGCAATACAATTTTCTTGCAAATGTGTAGTGTCTCTATCCACCCATATATATTACATGTCCGCAGTACACTTAACTCAGGCATAAGAACTAAAACTATTCGTCTGTCAGCTGTTTGACACATTCTGCAAGTTTCTCACATTAGTCGCAGTATAATCATTAGTGGAAAACATCTTTCAGCCCTAAGTTGTGGTATATTCGGTTATATATATATTCGGACAGTTTATTTTTCAATATAGTTGTCCATTACCTTGCGGTCAGCATCCTTGGCATACGCATACAAAAGAACGTAGAATCTGAGAAGACAACAATTTTATCAAATTATAAAGTTTATCAACTTTAAATTATGTTTTCAGAAAGTATTGAACAAATAGTGTGTTAGTGTTTATTTGTTCAGAGATAACAGCAGTTGTTGTTGGCTGTAAGCTGTGTGGTGATGGGGGAGGGGACTTAGTTTCAGTGCAGCTTTGTACTACAGCACAGCTATTAACGGGGCAGTGGTGGGGGCTTAACTGTAAAGCCAATGTATTTTTAATTATAAAAATGTTACCTGTAGGGCTGGTCCAAGTACTGCAGCTCAACCTGCATATTTGTGCCATATATTCCAAAATTTAACACTGCTTCTGATCAATTGTTTCTCTGAAAAACTTTTTTTTCTCTGTAAAATAGTTTGTAATTCATATTTGTGTCACTGATCCAGGAAAGTCAAAATGTCTGGAGAGCTGTCCCTCAATATAAACATCAAGGAGCCACGATGGGACCAGGGCACGTTCATGGGACGCGCAAGGCACTTCTTCATGGTCACAGATCCCAGGAACGTCCTGCTGTCCTCAGAGACCCTGGAGGAGGCCAGAGTGATTGTAGAGAACTACAGGTAGAGAATCACAGGGTGGAGCAGTTGCATAAATGATAATGTAAACATGGGGTGATGAATAGAAATGAGCAGTGATGTGGCTAGTTTTACCATTTACACTGAAATGAAGATGCTAATGTTCTTTCTCTTTGTTTTTTGTTTTTTTGGGTAGCATCAACTGTGTATCAGTTTATCATATTTGGTGCAGACACATTTGTTTCACATGCTAAGGAGAAAAAAAACCTCAAATTTGTGAGGATGTGTAAAAATGCTTTAAATGCTATGTAAAAAACCAAGTTTAAATTACTCCATATTTCCATTTCTCCTGCTTTGACTTTTTCAGAGCGGGTATCACGAAGCCTGGTCTGACGGAAGATGAGCTCTGGAGAGCCAAGTACATCTACGACTCCGCCTTCCACCCCGACACGGGGGAGAAGATGTTTGTGATTGGCCGAATGTCTGCTCAGGTGCCAATGAACATGTCCATCACAGGCTGCATGCTCACTTTCTACAGGTACAGGACATAGTTCAGTACAAGGTTCAGTGTACTCTAAATGCCAAATAGAAAATAATGTATCAGTTAAATTGGAGAAGTAAAAATCTGCCAAATTGTTTAACATATACAAGGTAGTTTCCACTGGACTGAAAATTTCAGCTGTGTATAAAAATAGAGTTTCTAATCCCTGCACAGCGAGTGAAAATCCTCTTAAAAATAGAAAATATCACTCTTGCTGTGTGTGCTGCTATGAAATTCCCCTTCCTCCAACATGCTGTCCGTACCTCTTGTTTGCAGAACTACTCCGGCAGTGGTGTTTTGGCAGTGGGTTAACCAGTCCTTCAACGCTGTCGTCAACTACACCAACCGCAGTGGAGATGCACCCATCACCATGAAGTAGGAAGAACTTCTCACTTCACTTCCACTGTAGATCATGCCTTTCCTCACTCTAGACTAGTGTCTGTAAGGAAGCTGTGGGAGCTGCTGTCCTCTCCTCTTCCCTCACAGCGGTATTATGTTCCACTGTTAAGCATGTTCAAAGCCATGTCACAGTTCACTCATGCTGACATAAGGCCCGTTTCCACCAAAAGGACTTTTTCTGGGGACTAGGAACCTGTTGTGGAAATGTTCCTCTACCTGTGTTTCCACCAGAGGAACCAGGGTCTTAATTCAGTTCTGGGGCAATAGTTCTAACCTTTAAGAATATCCCTGGTTGGGCGTGTAATACTGTGATCACATTTGTGATTACAGCTGGGATGGAGGTGTCAAGTAAACAAGGCCCATGTTAGCTACAATATTAACATGACTATCAATAAAATAACATGTTGACCAGTAGACGATGTGATGAGTCACTCGGTTGACGGAATCACTCTGCACATCTTCCTTTTTTGTTGAAGATTTGGCAAAGGGAAATGAGTGATCACAGGTGGAGGGAGTTGGGAGGGTGAGAGGCAAATTTGTTTTTCTTGGACTTTGGCCCTGCTCTGGAAATGCAAATCACAATTCGCTTGAGGGACTTTTACCCCAAGTACAGTTCCTACATTTCAGTTTCTGGGAAAGAATAGTGTCATGAACTTTCTGGTGGAAACACATCTACAGGTCCACTGTTCCCAGCTGATGTCAGGTCAACATTCATTTGTGTACTTTTCATTCTGCCATAAAATGCATCTTTCAGATACTGCAGAGGTGCATTACAACCATGCATTTATGAGCATGCATATTTATGGATTAATCATTGAAGGTACATGTTATAGCGTGGTTCACTGCCTTTTTGTTATTTGTGAGGTTGTTCTTTACACACGTATACATAGCATGAATTTACACTGTTACTGAGGTGTCTCTTTTTTTTTAAAGGTTTCACTTCAGTGAAGCTGATTTCCAGCTGCAGTAGTGGTGTATTGTAGCATAAGTCAGCTAATTTCGATGTGTGAAAACACCGAAGAAGGAAGTGGGTTATTAATGTGTGACATGTGTCTAATGCATCTTTCTCCTTGCAGTCAGCTCGGTGCAGCCTACATCAGTGCCACTACTGGAGCTGTAGTCACTGCCCTGGGCCTGAAATCTCTAGCTACGGTAATACCTGTGGTTCAAGTGAATAAACAGAAACAAAGTAACTCAGATACGGAAATACTTATCTGCATATGTATTTGTTGACAGTGGTCTGATTGTGTCTCTGATTTTGCCCCATCTTTTCAGCGTCTCCCACCAATTGTTAGCCGGTTTGTCCCCTTTGCTGCTGTTGCTGCTGCTAACTGTATCAACATTCCCTTCATGAGACAGAGGTAAAAGCTAGTGAATTTCGCTTTGTTCATTCAGGAGATTTTTAAGAATTGCAGTTGCTGCTGCAACTACTTCAAATAAGTTATATTTTTGTTTCTTCTAGGGAGTTGAAGTATGGTATCCCCGTGACAGACGAAAATGGAAACAAGTTAGGAGAGTCTGCTAATGCTGCCAAGCAGGCTATCGTGCAGGTGGTGGTGTCCAGGATTGGCATGGCAGTGCCAGCAATGGGTAATGTCAACATTATAAGAACACTTTTTATAATACAGTGCATCAAATGACAATATGAATGGGATCTTTCTACTCTCAGCACCCTAATAATGTATTTGTGTTTAGTGAAACTGCTTTGAAAACCAAACCTTTTGATAAAACAGCAGCCAGACACTGTTATGAACCAGCTGCAGCTGCAAAATGATGATCATAACAGAATAGAATAGGATAGAATCAGCTTTATTGTCACTATACAGAGTACAATGAAATTGTGTACGAGTGTGCATAGTGAATCTATCAGATAGCCTCCTGAAGTGTGCATGTTCACACTGCTTTAGTGCTGAATTTTTCTTTTTTTTGTTTGTTCTTGAAGCAGAGAACGTCACCTGACTCATGTTTATAATTTTACAGCCATTCCTCCTGTTATAATGAATGCTCTGGAGAAACGAGCTTTCATGAAGGTAAGTAGACTGTCACTCTGTAATTTTATAAGTTAGTGTATTTACTGGTTGTTCAGGTTTTTTATGAGGCTGACAAGAGTCTGATTTCACTTCATTCCTCTGATTTTTGTCTTTGTAGCGGTTCCCTATTCTAAATGCTCCAGTCCAAGTGGGACTTGTAGGCCTGTGGTAAGAGTCTGTGGTGACTGTTTTGTATGGACTTACCAGTGTGTGTGTGTTTAGAATTAAACCAGTAACACTATCTAAAATATTTTCTCCTTGTTTTTAGTCTGGTGTTTGCGACTCCTCTGTGCTGCGCCCTCTTCCCACAGAAAAGGTACCAAGAGACTTTAAAAGGGTGTCATACCTGTTATCATTAACACACTAGTGGCAGCAAGTTGACCATGTTTAACCATCTCTTTGTAGCTCCATGAGGGTGAGCAGTCTGGAAGAAGACCTGCAGGAGAAGATAAGACAGACCAGTCCTCACACCACCACCATTTACTTCAACAAGGGCCTGTAGGTCCAACTAACATATCTCCAGACACATATATACACATTTGTTGTCTTGTGGGCACAAGTAGGAGGGTCAAACTGAATTTATTTATGCATTTCTTGTATGTACTGCTGCAGTTTTTATAATTTGGCCATTTGAAAAAGATGATTCACTAGAAGGAAAACAAAGCCTTTTTAAAAGGAAGATCACTCACAGTTTTGTCTATACCCAGATGACACTCTCAGAAAAGAAAAAAATGACTCCTGATTATTATTTTTTTTAATTTTCTATTGTTTTTTGGTGTGTTTACTGTCTTCCTTGGGTCAAACTGCCTATAGGGTGGCAGTACATGAAGTTCAACAACCAATGCTGAATGATTGAATTCCAGTTAAAAAAGACTTAAGTTTTAACTTGTGTATCTGATTGCTTGTGAATGTGACTTTTTTGTGTCCATGCTCTTTCCTAGTCATTGTGACATTATTGTTTAAAAAAAACAAAAAAAAAACACGTTAAGCTATTACACACTGAATATGGTATGTTAAATTTCTTGGCAAAGGGAACTGATTAATTTTCTACTTTGTAGTTCCACCATATAGATAAAAATGGAAAACTGTGTTAATTATCTCCAAATAGTAGTAGTAGAGTTCTGCTTTTGTTTTCTGCCTCTTTGTTAACTAGTGCAACTCCTTACTCTTCAACTCTCCTTTAAGTGTACTTATGTCCCTTCATAAACCAGGTAAGGAGGTGCTAGGTACAAGTGGAATAGAGAATATGTAGAATAGGTATCTGCAAAGGCTCACAAAGCACAGCATAGAATATTCATTTAACACTAATGTGAGTGTGATCTGTGTTTTAAGGCCTTTTTTTATTTGAGATCACTTTATGAACTACTGCAGTCACTATATTTAGTAGCAGATTATTGAGTTCATTGATTGTTTTAGATGATGGTGCTTGTTTTGTGGAGAGGGATTTCCTGTGTTCTATGCGTTGTTGATCTGAATTTCTTCTGTGTTTGGACATTTATGTCACACAGACCACAGGACAAGTTTTTTTATTGTTGTCCTGCATGTCCACACTTGACCTGAAGGATTGCACAAGCAGGTTGGAAGAAGTCAAAACCGCTTCGTGGTCAAGCAAAGCTGCCTAATTAAGTCAGAGATACAGGGTTTTTATGTACATTTACTATATAGCCATCCATGAAACTGTGTTGCACTAGAGCCATTGATCTCATTGTACCAAATGAAGTATCTAATGTTGCGTGACAGAGTTTGAATAGTAAATCCAGGTCAAGGCAGTGGGTAAATTTGCTTAGCCTTTGTTTTGTTTTGTTAAATTGGATGTTTTGGCTGAGTTTGAGCTTGACTGATCAAACTGATTCACATTGTAGAACGAGCCAGCCAACACATGATTATATAGCAATGATGGTGCATGGAAGGAAATTTTAAATAAATTTACCCCTGTGTCATCTGTCTGGAGTTTTGACAAGTGCAGCACATTTTTTATTTTATTTTATATGTTAACTTTAAGGTGGGGCTCTGTTAGTAAATCTAGCAGAAAGACCCTTATATGCATAGGAAAACAATGACAGCTGCTATTGTTTTAGGAGTACAGTGTGAAGTGTTTTTATTGCAAATGACTGAGTGCTTCTCTTACTTTAGGGCAAATGAGTTCTCAGATTAGATGAATGTTCCTCTAGTTGTATTTAACCTGATGCACAGAAACCAGATTACCAGCTCAGATTCAGTGTTTGCGTGACGTTTCATGTGCAAAAAAACCCTGTAACCAACAGTAAGATTGTACCAGCCTTGTTCACCCTTATATTTTATCTCCACAGAGCATCTGTGGTCAAGAGAGTTTGTTTAAAGTAAGACGATTGTAGGTTTTATTGGACTGTAGCAACTGCAAAGCTATTGCATTTTAACAACTGAACCTCTATATAGACACACAATGATTGTGCTTAAGTGTGATCTTAAAATTCAGTGGTATCATTCCAAAGTGCTGTACAGGTTGTTCTCGAAAAATGTTGCCACCTGAAATTCTCCACCTTTATAAAACAAGATCACATGCACTGCAGGACGGTGTTTCAGAGTTATCATTGCTATCTGTTATCCATGGCTACATACTTAAGACATTCTTTTTTCTGCTATAGTCCTGATGGTAGTTACTATGTTGTGTTTGGAGTGGGCCTGTTGAGGGTTAAACTGCACTATATAACATTTGCTGTGCTGCTGTAGGAGCTAGTTGGATTTATGTTATTTAAAATGAGGTTTTTAGGTGTCTATTGAAGATTGTATTTGTTGTATTGTGCTGGATAATGCCGAATGAATAATGTTACGGCTAATTTGTAATTCATTCATTGTCTGGCAGCTTTTACTTTTCATAACCAAGTGGCCCAGTTTTTGCTTTTATCCTTTGTGTTTTTCTGTTCTTTCAATTGTGGCGCATATGTACTAAGAACAAAACTGGAGGGTTTTAGTGAGCATTTAAACACATCCCTAAGCATGTATCTCTTGTGACTGTACTGCACCATCATAAGATTTCACACCCAGAGACCTAGCCAAAGATGAGATGGGTATGAATTGTACAGGACTGAGGAGAATGTGTGTAGCTTTTAAAGTTTTCTTTCAGCTTTAGTATATGGACCTTGGACCTTTTACTTGACTTTTCTCATGCAAAAACATGCAATACCAGGTTTTTCAAGAACATAGGAAAGCATCACTATTAAACACAAAGCTAAGAGATTGATGATAAAAATAAATCCCCACATGCATTTTAATTAAGTTAAATGTTAAAATTCTGTCATCTAATTTATAAATTAGGTTTATTGAAGGCACAATGTAAAGACAATCTCTGTTATTGTTATTTCATGTATTCCTGTCAGTATTGGTGCAGTGTTTTCTCCCTTTTTTTGTATTGTGCTGAAATATATTTCCTGGATGTGAAATGTATTTTACTCAGAGCAATAGAATAAAATCTTTAACATGAATGTCCAAACAGATCTGCGTTATGTGAAATCAAACATATTTACAGTGCTGTGAAAAAGTATTTGCCCCTCACTGATTTTTTTTTTCCATGTTTGTCACAAATATGCAAAAAAAAAAAATCAGGAAAGGGGCAAATACTTTTTCACAGCACTGTAAATAAGCATTATTGCTCAAAATAAATAAATAAATAAAAACAGAAGCGATCTGATAAGAACTGTTTTTTCAACAAACCCACAAACACAAGGCAGTCTGAGAAGACGAAGCTAAAACTGAATATCATCTGAGTAGTTATGTGACATGTTTTGGCAACATACACATGCACAGATAACGTAGTGAGTGTAACATGCCCCATCACACGATTTGATAATTCACAAATACCAGTGAGTTTTTTTTACTGAGATGTTGTGACCCAACCTCAGCTTTCAGAAGAGAATTACTTTGCATTCTGCTTCTGTAGCTTTGATAAATTCAATTTGAATAACGGTCAGATTTTTTTTACTAGACAAATAATAGACAGGATTTGATGAATGAGCTATTGCACTTGTAAAAAACACAAAAAAAAACACAAGTACACTGAAGATAGAGTGATTTTTATTTTCGGCTAGTTTTCTCACTTACACACGCCTAGATGCAACACCTGGTCCAAGTGCCACAAACACTCCTCAACATGGCAGCAGAGGCTGAACCCGTGTGTTTAAGCATCAAACCCGCTCCTCTCAGTGTTGAGTTTAGAGTAGAGTTGTCATTATCACACACAGACCACAATCACACTGCCATGTTGGAGGTTCATTTATGCAGCTAACCAGCAGAAGCAAATTAAGATAACACACTAACAGATGTAAATATATTATTTATGTTAATCATATTAAAACTGAATTATGTGGTTCTCTAAAGAACTGATTTCAAGTGACTTCAAACTGATTTTTATCAAAATTAAAATGCTGACTTTAACTACTTCACTACATGTTGTTAATACTGGGCATAAAAAAAAAATCTCACTTCAGAGGTAAAGATCAGTCTGAATAATCAGTGACAAATCCTGTTATATTACTGGCTCTGTCCTGCATTTCACAGCTTGATTTTTGTAACCAACAGTAAATTACTGTGCAAGATAGAGGTATAAACTTAGAGGTATATGATGCAATATTACAATTATAATATCAACATTTCAGTGATGGATGGAATTTGACTGCGACTCAGCATATCAAGTTAAGCATGCTATTTCTTAACTCTAGTTCTGACCAAAATACACTGTTTTGCTCTTGTCTCGTGCCAAACAAACTTATTTCACTGGAACAATTTTCTTGACAGCCTCTAAAACATCTGCAGTGTTCACCTTATCACCAAACTGCTTCTCATAGTGCTCCAGGAGAATCCCCTGCAAAACACAACATGCAGTGAAATACAGATGTCTTTTGTAAAGCTCTACTACTCCAAATCTTATTTTAGCTCAGGTGTGTGCTTTTCTACCTGATCTCCTGGCCCGATGACAAACACTCCACCAAGGATGAAGCCCTCGCCGTTCATGTTGCCCTGATAACCAGACCTCCAGGCTCGAATGAAGTTCTGCCACACTCCAAGGCGAATGAACCCCAAGCCGCCCATCTTTCTCTGCAGTGGACCGTAGAAATGTTTCTGCAATCACACGGTTTAGTTTTAGTAAGCCACATAAAGAGAAACCTGCAGGAAAGGCATAGCTTAATGTCCTTGTATAATTTAAAGTTTAATCATTATTTAACAGCCAAAACTGCTTCGTCACCTAATCTGTCAACTGTCACAATGAATACAGCAATGCAGAACGATCACTTAAAACTGTAATTCTGAAGATAAGTGACTCATTTTCATCTTATAGGGTATAATAACAATGATATTACCTAATGATAAGAATAGCCTTTTTTCTGGGTAGAAAAGAGGTAAAAAAATTGACCATACAGTATATGGTTCACATATGGACAAGGAAAGCCACAATAAAACTATTAACCTCACTAGAGCTGTAATGATTAGTTGACTTTGACTTTATTGTCCCAAGGGGAAATTCTTTTCCACAGTACTGTACTTATTTGACAAAAACACACCACAACATTTGCTTAACCTTCCCAAATGTGAACAATTTTCAGTTTTCTGAATGTTTTTATCGAATATTTTTTCATACAAAAGGAGTGTGGGTTTGGCTTGAGAGTGTTGGTCGTAGAAAAGAAGCAATTTGAACATGTCAACTATATATCTCTTTGAAAGATGTAAATGCATTGTGGTTTACACTCACTGACATGAGAGGAAGTGCCTATAACAGTTCTTGAATGTCTGTTCATCTACCACTGCTAACCTTTTCATCTACATAGACATCCCCAGCGAAGTGCGGTCTGAAGTCCTGAATCTCTGTGCCAATATTCTCCTTCACAACAGCGACCAGAGGGACCCCAAGCTCTTCCAGCTGGGGTTTCAGAGAGGACAGCTCAGAGGCCTCCTACAAAAACAGAGCAAAATAGAGAGAGAGAGAGAAAAAAAATTTAACTCAGATACACATAGCCTTTTTAATTTTATCTATCATATTTTCAGAAAAATTATGTATCACCTCTCTGCACAAAAATCATCCAGGTCGTCGTACGGCCATGACCACAGCACCATTCTTCTCCCACAGGCTCTTTGCTTTGATGACCTTGTCTTCTGCAGACAAAACAAGAAGTCTCCTGTTGGATTGAGGGCTACAAGAATTCAATAAACTCATAGTGTGGAAGATCAAAGATGCAGCCTTCAAATGGCAAAATGCTCATGTTCACATGGAATATCCACATGTTAGAGTTAAGAAGAAGTCAGCAGGGTGCAGGGCCTTTTCTTACCGTGCTCCGCTCCTTTGGAATAACCTCCCTGCTGAAATTAGACAGTCTAGCTCTGTCAATGTTTTTAAAGCTAAACTTCAAACTTATTTATATGCCCTAACGTTTAATTATTAGCTGTGTTCTGACCTGTCCTTGGTCAGTGGGATGGTCTTCAGTCTCAATTATTGCTTAAGAAGTATTTATTGTAGACTTAGACCTGCCGACGAGATCATGTTTATTTCTTATTTAGTTTGTTTATTTACATCATTTTAACCCGTTGTTTTCTCTCCCAAGCACATAAGCATGCAGGCTGTGTGCCTCTCCCTCTTTCTTTCTCTCTTGCCTTCTATCCTTTTTCCAGGTCCTCATCATCTGAGATGGCGCTGTGACCCAGGTCCTGCTGTCTGGCTCCATGAGGAAGCTGCTGTATTGTCCTGTCCATGTTTTGCTGTTGCTATTTTGTCTGCTCTCTTTCACTCTCTACTGTCCACTCACCCAACCGGTCAAGGCAGATGGCCGCCCACCCTGAGCCTGGTTCTGCTGGAGGTTTCTTCCGTTAAAAGTTTTTCCTCTCCACTGTCGCCCAGTGCTTGCTCAGAAGGGATTGTTGGGTTTTTCTCTCTGTATGATTATATACTCTTATCTAACTGTAAAGTGCCTTGAGATGATTCTTTTGTGATTTGGTGCTATATAAATAAAACTGAATTGAATTGAATTGAATATGTTTTTTAAGAGTAACACAGTAAGTCTAAAAGTAAATTAGATCTATAGTATCTATTCTGCAACACTAGAAAGCAGCTTTATTTTACCATTTAGGGTGCAGCGCAGGTCAGCATCTTCAAGGTACTCCAACGATGCCTCGGCAGGTTTAGTCAGACACAGATCAGTGTTGGCCAGAAAGATCCCAGCCAGGGCAGCTCCTAAAGCGCCTAGACCCAGCGACCACATCCCCATCTCAAAGAGCTCCCCCTCCAGCCCAGACCCGGAAGACAACGCTGCAGCACAAAAAGTGAGAGCAGAGAAATGTGACACAAGTGGGGCATAGGAAAGAAATTTGAAATTAGTTGCTGTAGTTTTATTTCACACCGTCTATTGTGGCTAGACCACAAGATGAGCAGACTAGTTAACATTTGCATATTGCAATGCAAAGAATTTTATCTTTCACTCTTTTTCTCTTACACAAGGAACAATCAACAATCTCCCTACGGCCAAGAGACCAAGAAATTCCAGCTTGTACAGTTTGTTTTTTGTTTGAATTTACTGCTGTCTTAGTCTGTCAGTGTGGTGATTTTTATCAGCATGATCTCTGCTCGCTGTAGTTACTCACAGATGAGTTTAAATACCTCACATACTTACTTACATACTACTACTACAGAGATAATTAATACTTAACATAACAAGATAACCAGCTTGAAGATGTTTTATTTTGAACGAATCTGACATTGTCAGACAGTGTCATTTATTATAATTCATTTATAAAATCACAGATTTGGTGTTTACTATTACCCGTCAATCCTGATTAACTGTTTGGTCTATAAAATGTCAAGACAGTAAAAAAATATACATAGAAATTTCCCAGAGCCCAAAGAACTGACCTTAAATTTGCCCAAAACTTACTCAAAAATCCAAACAGTGTCAAAGATATTTGAAAAATATTTTTCACTGCTAGAGTATTGTTAGTACTGCTTTTTTTTTTTCAAGACACTGGATGAAACTCCAAAATCTGAAGTTAATCCTAAAATTACAGCATCTGTCCATAACTTTTACCAAATTATATTTTACATGTTTACATATTTTACAGCACCAGAAAGGGAAATCATTATTATTTAATGATTAATTTATTTTGTTTATAACACTTTTCAGCGTCATGAAGATCTGAAGCTATTCTAACGCTAGAATAGCTTCAGAGTGGAGAGCAGGGTAACAATTTTACTCTGTTTCTATAACATGTATGAAGTTTGGGGTGTGGGCAGAGAACAGCTAACTGTGTAGGGAGTCTAATGTGTCCTTGCCTGAAGCGGGCTTGTTTGGGTCTGGACAGGATTTGGCTTTAGTTTGGTGAAACAGAGCATACTGTACTCTGAGAAACGGGGACATGGCTGAGGCGGAGGGCTTGCTGCTCATGGTAACAGTCCCCAGAAACAGAGCAGAGCAGTGCATGGAAAGCGTTTTCTTCAAAGCTGAACATCTAGACAGAGCCAGCATTGGGACGGTGGAAAAAGTCTGATCCTCTGACTACACACAGCCTCAAGATTTCACTGGAAGAAAGAAGCACAAGTCTTTTCTATGAAAGTTAAAACTCTGATATGCCACAGACCTTTTCAAAAGCAATACAAACCACCTCTACTGTGATTCCCACTTTCAAGGAACTTTCGTTTGTTTTCATAAACTCATAGAAAAAAAGAGAAGGAAAAAACCTTGGTATCTTCAAAGATAAGACTACTGTTAAACCAATCAGCCAGGTTTTATTTATGCTTACAATACATAAAACAATTTTTTGTTTTTGTGGTCCAAAAATATATGCAAACTAAATAATAATGATAAAATCTGTGGTTCTTATTTTATCTAAATAATCTTGGGTATGACAGTTCTGCATTTGCAAACTTCTGCAGGTAGGTACTTGAAATAAACTTCCTATTCCCCTAAACTGTCCTGTGCATGGACATAAACACATCAAACCCACTGTAAACACAAATATTACAATATACTACACACAGCAATGCATGCAATTATATATAATTAAAAAAAACACATTTGACATGCTGACTTTTCACAATAAACAAAACTATGTTTAATAATAAATCTCTTATGTCTATCACCAACTGAAAAGTAAAAATTTAAATACTAACTTGTCTCCATTTGCAAAATTTGAAGAAATGCTTTCTCTCGTGAGACTTAGCTCATCCAGATGCAAACTTCAAATGCATTTGATGCGAGACACTTTACAACTCAGATGACAAAAGTGTGAAAAAAATGAGACACCACGCCTGTAGCAAGGAAGCATCTAGACTTCTTGAAAGCATCTGCAGAGCGAGTAGTGAGAGGAGCTCGCAGCACAGGTACTGACAAAAACAACGCAGTGTTGCACAAAGCTCTTAAAGATTACACATCTGATCAATTCAATTCAATTCAATTTTATTTGTATAGCGCCAAATCACAACATCAGTCATCTCAAGGCACTTTACAGTGTA
>JAUMHL010000007.1:11586586-11653535 GCA_032362345.1 Sandelia bainsii | reverse complement strand
TTCACAAATCTACTCAAGTAAAAGTAAAAAGTATGGTGCAGTAAAACTACTCTTAGAAGTACATTTTTTTCAAAAACCTATTTAAGTAAATGTAACAGAGTAAATGTAACTCGTTACTACCCACCTCTGCCAACAACTACTCAGTACCTCTGGGAACTCCTTCAAGATTATTTGGAAAACCATTCCAGGTGACCACCTCACAAAGCTGCATATAGAGCTACTCAGTTAATCCAAACTTCATATAATTATTCAGAATAAGAATTGTATTGAATTGTGTTGTCAGAACTCTCTATAGCAGATATCTTTCAGTATAATCGCAAAGAGTACTGAAAAAAATGAGCTCTTCCTCGTCAGTCATTAACAGATGTTTAGATTCAAACTGCACAAACTCAGAGAGAAACCAGTCTCTCTCTTTTTCAGATAGTGTGGTGTTGAGTGTTTTCATCCTGGCACACCTAGTATGCCAAAACAAACAGAGGTGTATCATCCAGAGGTCGCTTACTGTGGCACCAGCCTGGTTCTTTCTCTTCATCATCGGGAAGGACGTTCATGTCTTCTGTACTTTAATCTAATTCGTGTTTGTGTCATTTAACTCTCTCTAACATCTGTCCCTCTATAGACAGTACTACATGTTCTGAGCAGGTTTTGTTTATGTAGGGTGTTGGTGCTCACGTGTGTTATTATTGTCCCAAATACAAATACAAATGGCATTTGATGTACTACAGAGAGCTTGGTAAAGTTCTTTTCTTTTTTTTTCAAAGCCAGTTCAGCACCAACTTAGAGCCAAATGTGTGAGAAAGAGAAAGATGGAGAGAGGGGGTTTGTCCCTTTATTTACATTACAGTAAAGTAAAATGTGTTTAATTCTTATTGTCTGCACGGTTGTTTTTATAACATATGAAAAGGTATAGAATCAGTATGTGTGTGAGGCTGACAGTCCTGTTGTTTCTCTAGCTGTTTGTTGTGCATGGAAATCTGTTTGTGAACATCAGTCCTGCTTAGTGCTTTGTTTTTTGCAAAAACACAGACAGAGTGAGTTGCCTGAAAAGCCATGATATATCTGAGAGGCACATCTTCATTATTTGATATTCATTCAGGTAATGAGTCTATATTTTCTGCAGGAACATACAGAGACAAGAGCCTCAGGCTGGAACTTGGATGGAAAAAAGCATTTAGACAACAGGTGGCTGTTTATTATTGGTAGGAATGGAAAGTACCTACATATTTAGTTGAACTACAAAATTTCTACATTTTTATTTTCTTCTTTATGCTACTCTAAACTATTTCATTGTCTAAATGTAAGAAGGAATTTATTTTAAGTTAAAAGTTCTCCTTCGCAGGCTACAATTCTGCATACAAAACACAATGGTTTAAAGTGACAAAGTTAATTTACTTGAGTACTGCACTGAAGGACAGTATATCAATTTTATTTTACACAATACTTTGTACTGTTGCATTCAAAATATTAAAGTAAAAGTGTCGAAGTCTTATCAGTAAAATATACTTACAATTAAAATTAAAAGTAGAATGGTGTTATGGTGTATTATTGTATTGTATTGTTATTTGGCATACATGTACAAGCATAATTTTAATATTACTTAATGGCATAAATACATAATAATACATCACAATTAATTGTATTTTATAGATATTTCCTAATCTGTGCAAGTAACTCTGTGTATAGTAGAGTAAAAGGTACAATAAATGGGAAAACAGGAGTACATACAAAAGCGTACAAAAAATAGGAATATTTCAATATAAAGAAGTATAATAGAAACATTGAAGTACAGTTCATGTACCTCAAAATTGCAAAAATGTATGTAGTTTCCTCCCACCAATTTACTATAAGAACAGGTAAATCAGCAAAGTCTCACATTTGTGAGCATGGAAAGATCAAATTTAAGGATTTTTGTTACTTAAGAAATTATTCAGTTAAGAAAATAGTTTCACATTAGTTTTCTTTCATTTGTTGCAGCTCTACATAGCATTTAGATTGACCTGTAATTGTTTTGGTCTCTTTATAGTGCTTTCTTTATTCCTTCTGAACAAACAATAACTTTGTTTTTTTTGCATATTTGTCAGACTCAAAGGATTCAGATCATGAAACAAATTTTAAAATTACACAAAGATAACCTGAGTAAAACAAAATTCAGTTTTTAAATAATGATTTCATTAATTCACAGAAAGCTGCGATTGAAAGAAATTAAAGAACAGCTGAGAAACAAAGTAATGTATTGTGGAAAGGGTTACAAAACCTAACACTAAAGTGTGGGACTCCAGTGAACTATTGTAAGAGTCATTATCCACAAATGGCAAAAACCTGAACCTTCCCAGGAGTGGCCGGTCCACCAAAATTACTCCAAGTGCACAACGACCACTTATCAAGGAGGTCATCACATCTAAAGAACTGCAGGGCTCACTTGCCTCAGTTAGTGTCAATGTTCATGATTCAACAGTAAGAAAGAGACTGGGCAAAAATGACGTCCATGGAAAAGTTCCAAGGCGAAACACAAAGGCTCGTCGCACATTCGTCAAAAAACATCTTGATTATCCCCAAGACTTTAGGGCAAATATTCTGTGGACTGATGAGACAAATGTTGAACTTTTTGGAAGGTGTGCGTTGCATTTCATCTCGTGTAAATATAACACAGCATTTCATGAAAAGAACATCACCAACAGTGAAACGTGGTGGTGGTAGTGTGATGGTCTGGGGATGCTTTGCTCTGAATGACTTGCCATAATTGATGGAACCGTAAAATCTGTGATCTACCAGAAAATCATGAAGGAGAATGTCTAGATAACAGTTTGTGACCTGAAGCTCAAGTGCATTTGGGTTATGCAACAAGACAATGATCCGAAACACACTTGCAAGTCAACCACTGAATGTCTAAAAAAAAACAAAATTAATGTTTCGGAGTGGCCTAGTCAAAATCCAGACTTTAATCCAATTGAGATGTTGAGGCATGACGTTAAACAGGCCATTTATGCTCAAAAACCCTCCAGTGTGGCTGACTTAAAACAATTCTGCAAAGAAGACTGGGCCACAATTCCTCCACAATGATGTGAAAGACTCATTGCCAGTTATCGCAAATGCTTGATTGCAGTTGGTCCTGCTTGTTCTTTACTTGGGTTATCTTTGGTTAATATTAAAATTTGTTTTATCATCTGTATCCTTTAAGTGTGACAAATATGCAAAGCATAAAAAAATCATGAAGGGGGCAAAACTTTTTCACAGCACAGTAAGTAGAGGTGACGACTATAAACACATTCAAGCACCATACTGTACACAAGGGGTTAACATGCAGCTTCCACAAGCTGAAATACTTTCTCATCGTCCACTCCCCTGTGAAATGGACTGTCCCATGGATTCACATGACGTGTGTGCGCGCATGTGTGAGAGTAAGAGTGACAGGGAGTGTGTTTGTGTGTGCGCGTGCATGTGTGTTCTTTTAGCCTTATATATTGGGCCATGTGGACTCAGACGTGGAGTTTTGTAGGAGACTTTATAGTGACTGCAGGGCTGTTGGCCTCCCTTTCTTCATTTCTCTCTTAAAGAGAAACCAGCAGGAATATAAAGCAGCCTTCAGATCTCCCTGGACTGCGTGTTGGTGGGAATTGAGGAACCTTTTCTCCCAGAGTGTACTTAGTCTCGCCGAGTATTTGGCCCTGTAGAATAAAATGAGCAATCTGCTGGAAGACGGCTCTTTCATGTTCACATCAGAGTCTGTAGGAGAGGGACATCCAGGTGAGTCTGCAGTCAGCTTTACCTGTGTGTGAGACACATTGAAAATGAAGTGTATTAAAGTTATTCCAATTTAACAAATATTTTACAGTTTGTAATTTCAAAGACTTTTGACTTTTTTCTTATCTACACATAGAGGAATAGATTTAAGATTCCTGCTGAATCGGCAGTGTTATACTGTTATAACACACCCATGAATAAACTATGGAAGTTGGACAACATGTCTGTATGTCCAAAATAAATCCACAGTGCTGTGTATTTACTCTTCAAGCATGGTTGGTATTCCATTCACAGCATGTGTTTACTGCCCCTCACTCTCATCCTCACTTATGGGCAACAGGAGGTAAATGTGAGCATGATAGGCTGGTGTAAGGTTGCATGCTGAAGAAAAAATGAGCAAGAACCGAGAGAACAGAGTGGACCCCAATGCTGGTTGTGGGACACAACCAGTGTTTCTCGTTAACATTACTATGTAAAAAAGGGAATATTCAAATGTATGTTATTCCAAAACAAATCACTCTTAATACATTAAAATGATCTATCACAGTTTCTATGTTGTTTTATAATACATGTTCTGATAACATAGGAACAATTATTCATTTAATGAAAAAATTTGTACGAGATTAGTTTGTGTTCATGCATCTGCATTATACTGTTTAATATTACTATAAACTCTTCTCATCCCCATATTGGCAACACCTAACTTTAAAACACAGTTGTTATAATAAAAAAAAATCATATTATATAATCCCTTAAAATATCTTTATACCTGCATCTTATACCTGCAGTATTATTAACCATTTTTTAAATGTTTATATATTGATTATAAGTGCTAAACAAGGGGACTTGTTGCTTAGTAAAGCTTGTTTAAAAGTTCAACTGTAATGTACCCTCTACCCTTGTGTTGTAATCCTTTCACAAATATGTAACCTTACAAAGTCTCCTGTCCTAAATCAATAATCAGTAAACGCAAAAGAGTCAACCAGTTGTGCAGTTTCACAGAAAAATTACATAACACCTGTGAGCCCCCAGTATTATGTAAGACCCCCTTGTTAGAAAATATATTAACTTTTCCTGAATTGGAGAAGTTCAGCTTCTGTGTTGTGAAGAAAAACACTGTTTATGACTGTATGGTCCACTTGTGATTTTTTTTCATATCAGCAGATGGAAACACTGCAGAAGGCACAACTGTGAGGCTGTCATTGTATTCGTATATTTATCATTTTACATCCTCACTGTCTACAACTTTTATTTTTAAAGAAACTCTGCAGACTCTGCATTTGATTAAATGTCAGTGCAGCAATATAACCAAAACCAAACTTCATAGGGTTAAGACTTTCTGTTAGGACTAGAGGTGCATGGCCTTGAAAGCTGCAGCACACACTTTCTCATTTGATAACATACCCTGAGGTCTGGGCTATTCCCACAGATAGTGGAAAATCTTTGGAATCAGTTTCAGATCTGTCACAAAGATATGTAGCCATACACCTGCAGTCTGTAGACCAAAGATGAAATTGTAAAACACTGGTCAACCATACAGCTTTGGTTTAAAATTATCTATATTTCGTGATTCTCTGTATACTGCAGAGTCAAGGCAATCACATGTTAATGTTGTTTCTGATATAACACATGTATTGCATTGCTTCAGCAGGATGACACAGAGCAATGAATGGAGTGGTCTGTGAGGCATTGTCCTGCTGATGTCTGCACTCAGATCCAACTGATGCAACTAAAATCCAGTCGTCCTGTTTGAAATATACATGTGTAACCTTACAGAGAAATATTAATGAACAACATGTCCTGCTCTTAATCTTATGAGGATCCTACAGTAATGGTGCTATAGTAAATGCTTTTTCTGTTTTTCAAACACTGCTACAAAAGCTCATATATCTCTAATAAACATGCCTTGACGTGTCAATGCAATTGTAAATTAAAATCACACAATTTTTGGGGTTCTAAATTTAGACATTTTGCTTAATGCTTTCCACAGACAAAATTTGTGACCAGATCAGTGATGCTGTCCTAGATGCTCATCTGAGGCAGGATCCAGATGCCAAAGTGGCCTGTGGTGAGCAAACTAGAATTCAGACTAAGTTAATCAAGAACATCTTCTAAGTGTGGTTTTGACATAACTGACCCACTGGCCTGAGCCACTGCTGAGATTATTTATTGTATTTCAGTATTGGTCTCTGAATGTCACAGGATAACTTGACAAAGTAACCTTGCGAACTGTGTGTATTGACAGAGACGGTGTGTAAGACTGGCATGGTGTTGCTCTGTGGAGAGATCACATCTCGGGCCAACGTGGACTACCAGAAGGTGGTGAGGAACACCATAAAACACATTGGCTACGACAACTCTGACAAAGGTGTGAAGACATGGTAAACAATAAAATTAAAGTTATATGTACTCTGTGTTTCCAGCTTTTCTCTCATTCACTCTCTTTTTGTAGGTTTCGACTACAAGACATGCAATGTGCTGGTGGCTCTGGAGCAGCAGAGTCCGGACATTGCTCAGGGGGTCCATATTGACAGACAGGAGGAGGACATTGGAGCTGGAGACCAGGTAGGAATGTTGCAACAGGGCAGCGTGTCCTTTTGCTCACACATTGTCCATAACAATACTATGTATTTCATAAGCTTATCGTATGTTTTTAAAAAGTGTAAAGTAACCTGAAATAGAAATACAGTACAAGTACCTCAACCATTTTGCCCTACTGACATTTTAGTGTAATTTTATCTGTAAGTAAAAAAAAGAAAACAAATAAAGAAGTCAACAAATGAGTTACACAAGATGTGTAAAACCCTCTCTACGCATGTAAAACAAAACTCATTTTATAATCTCAAAACATAACTTTATTTACAAACATATTTTACTTGATTTATCTATTTGTTTTCTTATATCTATTTTACCAGATTATTTGTATTTTTACTTTTGCTTTTTATCTGTATGTTTATTTTAATGTCTTATATGTTTAGCCACTGCTGTTTTTAAGCATGAAATACTTGGAGATTATAACAAGCTCTAGCTGAACCATAGAGTTGTACAGTGCATGTCACACTTGTGTCAATATACAGCACCATGCACATTTTTCACTTCATGTTCTGACTCTATCCCTCTCTCTCCTCTGCAGGGGTTGATGTTCGGCTACGCCACAGATGAGACAGAGGAGTGCATGCCTCTCACCATCGTCTTAGCCCACAAACTCAATGCAAAGATGGCTGAACTCAGACGCAACGGCACCATCCTCTGGCTGCGTCCTGACTCTAAAACCCAGGTGAGGTAATAATGTGTATTGTATGACAGTACACATATGACATTACATTTTTATTCTTCCTTCTTTCCTCTCAAAACAGAAGCAACACCACAGCAGTCTTTCTGTGAATTATTATTATTGTTTCTACTCTGGATGTCTCCCAAGAGATTTATTATGATGCCAGCGAATAAAATCGCATCAATAGAGGCTACTGCATGTATTTAAGATAAAGCTCTCTGTGCAGAAATAATAGACTTTTGACTGATTTAGAGGCAGTTAGCTGCTTACTGTGACTGTCTAATGCCTTTGTGTCTCAGGTCAAATCCAGGTCTTTAAAACATAAGACTGCAGAGAGAGAGTCCTATTATAAACCAGATATTCATACACAGAACTTATTTATCTTAAATTGTACTATACACACAGTATTTTAAGTATTTATGAATTAACAAAGCAACAAGTGACTACTAAGTAACATTAGCAGTCTTTACTGTGAATGGGTCTTTTTCTGAGCTTAGAGAATCAGGTAACATTTCACAATTGTGTTTTTCATCCTTGTCTGAATATGCTGGCTCTCATCCTAACTAGTTTCATAATAGGCAGCTGCAGATATAGTTATGGGTATGTTAAAAGACACAAGGTCAAAATTTCAATTAAGACTTTTGGTGAGGGTAGTTAGAAAAGGAAACTTTAATCATCCAGTGGGGACATTTGAGTCACTAAAACAGCAGCAGGAAAAGTAAGTAATTATAACAAAGCCTTGTGTCAAGCATTGTGTACTAACATTTGACTTTTCCCACAGGTGACAGTACATTATGACCAGAAGCATGGAGCTGTGATACCCAAGAGAGTTCACACTATTGTGATCTCTGTCCAGCACGATGACTGCATCTCTCTAGAGGAACAGAAGAAGGTTCTCAAGGAGAAGGTAGAGGCTGACAAACACACCTAGCTGGGCTTGGACTACTGTTAACTATTGCTTAATTAACTCATTAATGTTGCATTGATTCTGTCAGGTGATCAACGCTGTGGTTCCTGCTAAATATTTGGACGAGAAGACCATCTACCACCTCCAGCCTAGTGGCCGCTTTGTCATTGGAGGACCCCAGGTGATCATAACACACAAGAACTGTTTATTTTATCTAGAAACCACTGATTTGGCTCACTTCCCTTTTTGTCCACCAGGGTGATGCTGGTGTGACAGGCAGGAAGATCATTGTAGATACGTATGGAGGTTGGGGAGCTCACGGCGGAGGAGCTTTCTCTGGTAAAGATTTCTCAAAGGTCGATCGCTCTGCTGCCTACGCTGCTCGCTGGGTGGCCAAGTCTCTGGTCAAAGCCAAACTGTGTAGGAGAGTTCTGGTTCAGGTGAGAGTACAGCTTCTTTCATTCACCCTGACAAACATGCACAAAGGATAATGATTTGAATCAGTGACCTGTAGGTGAAGGATCAATATGTGCTTATGATTATTACATTTTTATTTTATTGTGTGTTACAGGTGTCTTATGCCATTGGAGTGCCACAGCCTCTGTCCATCTCCTTGTTCACCTACGGTTCCTCTGAGAAAACTGAGTCAGAACTCCTGCAGATTGTCAACAAGAACTTTGATCTACGGCCAGGAGTGATTGTCAGGTAACACATGAATACAAACTCTGTATTCTTCCTGTCAAGACTGGACTCTGTGTGTTGTTTTTAAAGTGATTATAGCATCTTTCTAATGAGTCTGATGGGATAGGTTCTAATTAGTAAAAAAACAGAGCTGAGCAACTAAGAAATTATGATCTATTATTATGGATTATCCACCTGTCAGTACATGAAGTCAATAACATCAGCTTCACTTTTACCAGCTGTCCCTTTTTTTGTTTCTGTCTTGTTATGAAACATATTACTGACCCTTTTTATATTAATTGCTATAAAATTTATTTGCCATAATTTTCACCTTTGATTTACACATTAAATATTTACAAACTAAAGTACACATTTAACTTAAAAATCTCTATATACATGCTGTTTCATGCAGTGTCATAATGTACAGTACAAGAATGATGGTTTTGTCTGCAGATGTGAAACTAAACAAATATGCAGAATGAAAAAAGGACTACTTGAACTATAAAAATAGAAATTGAAAAAACAATACTGGTAGTGTTCTGTGATGTGCTGACTGTCTTTTCTCACGTGTTGCATTTGTTCTGTATTCTCCTCTAGGGAACTGAACCTGAAGAGGCCAATCTACCAGCAGACAGCTGCGTATGGCCACTTCGGCCGACCAGAGTTTACTTGGGAGATGCCCAAAAAGCTTGTCTTCTAAATACTCCACCTGCTTCTCCTGATTGACCCTGGAGGCTGAACAAGACATCTCTTTATGAGCCACAGCTGCCAACTCTATCACATGGCAGGACATTTTAACAGGAAGAACTAAAGCCAAAGTTAGGGATACATCCAATTTAAAGGATGTGAGAAGATAAATAAATTCAAGAGTGGTTGTAGCTAGTGGTCATATAATGAGACATTCTGCCTGTGAAAAGAGTGACATTGCAGATGACATCTGATGAACTAATCATTTTCTAGCCCACAAAATAAAATTATTGGTGGTTTGGAAATAAACATACAATCAGTAGTCAAACATATAACACAAAGGAACGCCACAGCAGATGAAATATTTAGGTCAGATGAATATTTTACTTGAGAATGATTCTTTATGATGTACAGAACAACCTCAGTGTTTCAAGGTGCTATTGACAGCAACTATTTCATCAGTTATCCTCATATGAATGTCAGTAGCATACCTTGCTTTAGAAGATTTTTTATTTTTCTGTCATGACTGTGAAAGTCTTAATTGTAATATGTGCTACAGTTTGCACTGTACAAGAGGACAAGTTATTAAACATGGGGAAGAGCTCTTATGTCTTAAGCTTAAAATATGTTGCAATGCCTTTTAATGTTTCCGTACTGTTTTGTCATCCTTTCAACCTTACCGTGTCTAATAATATCTAGTTGCTGTCACTGCTGCTCAGCTCACCTGCTGACTGATTTAAAATATTTAAAAAGAGCTGATATGATTTACTGTACCTTTCAGAAAGTGATGTACACAGAGGCTGAACACTGTTGTACGTTAATCTTAGAGGTCAGCTTGTATCTTTATGGAATCCACCTTGTCCACCATTTGAACTTTTCTTTTTGTTCTATCTGGGGTCAGTGGGCCTCATTCACCAACCTTTCCTAAGAAGATTATTTTTCTTAAAACCCACTTAAGCAGTTTTCATGAAGATCCTGACATTCACCAACGTGAATCTCAAACACTCAAGGCTACACTTGCATATTTGAGTGCTAAATGTGCAAAATACCATGGGTATTGTATTTTTGGCAATTTTACTGTTGTGTAATATTGTAGGAAATTACAATCATATTTTTATCATTTAATTTTATCCTTCATTTTTAAATAATTGTATGTATTGTATGAGGACAATGGGAATCATATAAAACAAAGGTATGAGCAAATCCGTGGTTTAAGGACACGTCAAGACTTTTCTTAAGAACAAATTTAAGGACACTCTTAAGAAGATATTGGTTAATGAGGCCCAGTGTTCCTCTTACAACCATGTCTAGGGAGTTTGACTATGGTCCCATGGACCTTAAACATCCTAAAATTATTAGCAATTGCAGTCACAGGAACATGAAGCTGCTTGGAAATGGTCTTGTCCAAGACCATTTCATGCAGCTTCAAACATCAAGGAGCAATTTTTCTACTTTTCTCCATGTGAATAGGCTGAACGACTTATAACATTGAAGACACTTGTGATACCAAGAATTATAGCAAACCAGAGGCTTTCAGATGTGCACGACAAAAGCTCCTAATTTCAGCACTTTTCAGGAAGAATGGAGCATTGTTTCAATGAGGTGTAATAGTACCAGCACTTTTAGCCACATGTGACCTTAATACCTTGAATTTAGACGCAGATTTCCTGTCATTTCTTTCTGTATGTTTGAGGTATTTTGCAATTATTTCCTCCCAATCTGAAGTAGTACGTTTGCTCTACACAAAAACATCTTGTCCTGTTGTCTAGTTACTCCGCAGCTTTATATTGTGTGGATCCATTGATTTAGAGGAAAAAAGGGAATGTCTGGAATTTTTCTCACAGGGCAATTAGAAAATTTACAATTTTCACCATGGCTTAATCACAAAGTATTTAATCCAAATCTTACTTTGTGAAACACGTCTGATAGAATTCCGAAAATGTTAACAAGACAACCCCTTAAAACCTCTTGTCTGTAGAGGTTTAGGATTCTTGTGTGGCATTTCTCTACAGCCAAAACTGTTTTTGTAAGAGAGGTTTTCTTCTATTTAATGTAAACTTCTGTCAAGTTTGTTGTCAGATAAACTAGACAATGTAAATAATTAAACAATAAAGAAAATTAAAGATAAACTGCTTAGCCTTTTCTATTGCCATGTGGTTGTAGCTTATGTGAAGCAAATTATGATTATTCAAACTACTGCTTTTTTTATTTTATTTTTTGAACATTACTGCATACATATACAATCATATGACTTTTTAACAAAATAGAATTTACAACCTAGACCTCTTTGGTTTTCATTATCAAAACAATACATAAGGCACATAGGGAGCGCTTCGCAATTAAACTGACAGGTATCAAGTAACAGATTTTAGTGAGTTTTACAGCCAGTTAGTTTGTCAGAATGCTCTTACCAATGATCTATTGATTGAATGATTAAGCTACTTTTTCTTACAGATATTTAACCAAGTTTGTGTGAGCAGCTAAGCATTCTCACAATCTAACTATACAGGAATGTTTATTTTTTAAGTTTTATAGTCTTGATTAACAAATATAATCTATTATGGCTAATAAATCTTACAACTAGGAAACAGCAGTTACATCTATACTACACAAAACAAATATACATGACAAATCCACATAAACATAAATCAGTTAATACAAACAGAAGGCAGAAGCAAACGATTGAATCAAATGATGTAGCTGGTGTCATAATGTTTTCCTGAGTGCAAAGATCAGAAAGATAAATAAATGAGAAAAGTACAGGAACGAAATGGAGACGGAGCAGGCAACGTAAAAGAAATATAATTTTCGTAGTGTTCACCTGGGACCAAGGATCTGTTAAGCATAGATTCCTAACATGCATAAACCACCAAGTGAACATTAACACTTTTAGACGGAATGAGCAGCACCATCACTGGCTTAACATTTAAAATGCATCAAATTCTAACTCATTTGTTAAAAGATGGTAGTGTCTGGTCACAAGGCTAAGTTTTACTGCAAGAGGTGATGCCAGGTAAAACAAGCAGAATACAACCAGAAGCACAAGCTCAAGTCTTCGTTACTTGTCACTACAGCAGCTCCACTTTCTTAGTAAATGTACAAACAAATGCAGACTTGGCCTGAACCTGTAACTGACTGAATACTCTTATCTGTGGATACAAAAATGTATGAATAATTTTTCAAGTAGAAAACAAGACGTCCTCCGAGATGATCTACAGCATTATAGCTCCAACACAAACTCATATGCAATATGCAACCTGACCAGTAGGGAGAAGCAAGTGATCAGTGGAGTGTCTGGTGTTGTTTTGCCTTTCCACCCCGTTCCACAAAGCAGCGTGCACAAGCTTTTCCACTTCAGTCTTGCTGAGAGTATTCATACATTCAGTCTGACTGTATATTACTATATGTCAATTCTTCTGTAACAGACTGTAACTAACAAAGACTAACAAAACCTCTGCCCAAATGTGCTTAGTTGTGCATTTAGAGTGATATTTTTACTGTTTAAAGGTTACTGTTACTGTAAACCCTCTGTTTGCTCTGGTTTTTCATTTGAGAGCTCGGTGTGTTAATATTACACTGACATGTTGAAGAAGTTGAAGAGTAATTCTGGCACAACTCTGCTGAGTTACAACACAGCACAGAAAGTCCTAAAAAGTTAATTAATACAATCATCGTTTGAATATGTGCATAGAGAAGGAAAAAGTATCAAGTCAGAGCAGACTTTAGCAGGGAGTGTATTCAAATGGAAAAGAACTGATAATGCTAAATATCTGCTTTGGTATTGCTGGCACTCTTGGGTGATGCAACCTCCTCCCGCCGATCCTCCACAGACTGACCTTATGTCTCCATCTTATTGCTTTCATTTATCTGACATTACCATAATCACAGCTAAACTCACGGAAAAATGACAGGATAAGGCCTTTTGTCTTTTAGCACCGAAGCCATCGGGAGACCTATCAGAGATATTTGGCATGTACTGCTGCACAGTAACACAGAAGCTGGACAGTTCATCTCATTTATGTCTTACATTACAAATCCTTACTTTTCCCTTTGTCCAACCACAACTGCTGGATACCCTGTAAAAAAACCCCCAGCTATAGAATTCTGAGATTCTAAGAAAAAGTTTGTAAATGTAAAGCAATAAGAGTGTATTCTTTACCTCGTTGTCAAGGAATAATGAGATGCAGACATGCATCCATAGGACCCGAAAACACGTGTCACAACTCAATAAACGCAGAGCTCTGGCTTGAATTAGCTGGTACACATTTAGCCTCTGGGCACTGTATCGTGTCTCTTTCAATATTCAGTCCGAAATCTACAGAGAGGACGATTTGAGGTTTGAGGTTGGTATAGTGTACTGATCCTAATAAAAAAAAGACATAAAGGCTTGAATTAATGAGGCATCCGATCTACTGTATGTTCAATACGCAGATAAAATAATGATGCAGCACACCGCCCAAAACATCCAGACAAAGATAGTTGCTATTTTTACCATGCATTGGTTAATTTGGGCTGTAATATAGTGCATTGTGTACTGTAGTTGGCAGACTGAATAACTACAACAATCAGCTAAATGCAGCTAAAACTATGTAGAGTCGGCTGATACTTGTCAGGGGTTTGGTACTATGAAAGTGTTCTTCAACCTTAAAATAATTTGATTTGCTAACATAAAAAAAAAAAGACTTACTTAAGGCTTAAAGGTTTAAATGATTGCAAAATGCAGACCGTTGTGCTGTTCTGTCTCCAGCATTAACTAAAGAATTTATTTACTCTTCTATTTGACTCTTTGTTTAAATTTATTGCATTCATCCATTCTTTTGTGGGTAAACAAGGTTTAAACCTGCTCCCACAGTAACACGCATACATGATCATCTCTGTCTCTCTCACTGTATTACTGTCAGCTGGGCCGTCCAGCAGCCTTCACTCCTTTGCAATGAAAGCATCATGGCAGTGCATCAAGGCCACCTATTCAGACAGATTACAGTATCTCGGGGGGAACAGTACGTTTTCCTGATGTGATTGCTGGTCACTCAGGACATGAGTTGGGAGAAAATTTGGGTTCAAACTTGTACAATGTGCAAAACGCAAACAAGTTCTTAAAAGCCTCAAAGCTCTGATGTGAGAATAATACAAGCTGTACTCTCCAACAGTGGTGGCAGATCTACACCCGTCAGGTTGAAATAGGAGAATCTGCTCTGCCATGAACAGCTGCAGCACTGGTCTGGTTCATTTCAAAGCTTTGGACGAGTCTGGCTGGAAATGAATAATTAAACTCATTTGACAACCGGAGTTTCAAAGGAATGAACAAGCCAACTCTGTGGCATCATGATGTGTGAACAGGCTACAGTATGGCCATATTTTCAGGTTGGTGTGGATGTGGCTGAGAGTGTACTCCCAGTGCGTCCATCTTATGTTCTCTCCCAGTAGATCCCAGAGACCCTCCTCTAGCCAGCACCACCATAGTATCTCCAGATATGCTGGCAAACTCAAAGGCAAATGTCCCATAAAACAGCATGACGATGACGCAGAACACCCATTCAAAGATGGCTGATGCATGTTGCAGGATGAAGCTCTCCTGACAGAAAAACACACCACCTAGAAACATGGTTAAGGATAACAATAGAAAAGCAGCGATCTAAGTGTGGACATCAGCCTTATATTAGTCTAGTTCAAACTTTTACTTTTCTTTGACTGTAAGGGTGTGAGCATGCTGCTTAAGCACAGGGTAGAAAATGAAAACTGATAAGGTTAAACTTTTTTGTCGTTTGACATTGGTTTTGTTACTGGAGCAGCTCACTGGCCTCACTGAAATGCATCATGGCTGTTGTTTTTTTTTTTTTATTTTGAATCAGTGACTGAGCCAGTCTAGATATTTCCCCCTGTTTTCACTCTTTATGCTGAGCTAACTGTCTGCAGCTTCACATTTAATGCACATAAGGGTTATTTCTGGAATTATCTAATTATTCATTTAAACCATGTCTATCAGAGGCTTCACAGCTTTCAGTGATGTGTAAACAGATGTATGACAACATATCTTCATCAATCTCTGAATCTACTCTGATGTATTATTGTGCAAACTGGACTAAGAAGACAGGATCCAACACTGAATACCAGATGGGTAACTGTTGTGATGTAATGTGGAGGGAATGTTTCTGTCATTTATCGGGCTGGCAGAACTGCACTCAATTCTGAAACACTTGACAGCCTCGAACGCTGCCATCTGTTAGTGACTGGAGAGGATACTGAGCACCAAGGCAACGAAGGCCAGCAGGGTCATGCCGAGCCGGAGGTGGGCCACGTTGTACTCCCCTTGGGTCTTGGCCAGTCGGTAAGTCAGCGCTGACTGCAGGCACACAAACAGCATACTGGTGGGGAAGGCAATGCCTGCTCCGACATAGTGGAGGACTTTGGCATAATCCACCTGTCATGTCAGGAAAAGAGAGAGAGGAGAGAGGTTAAGAAGGAAAAAAGGATAATACACAAAACCAGCAGTTTAGCAGCTGACATTTACTGACAGAAAAAAACATGGGAACAATCAGAAATGGGCAACAACAGACAGCTTCAGCATGGAGCTGTTGGGTCAGATTATTCATGGTTGTATAATAATTTGATCAAAGCCTCTTAGACTTCTTTTTGTAACAAGCCAAAGAAGAACAAGTAAAAAAGAGAGGGTGATATGTATGAAACAGAATGCCTCCTTTTCTCTGCTGGTCACAAGAACAAAGAAACAATACACAACAGAGCTGCTCAGGAGCATGTGACTCCCACTGCAGGATACACACTCAGACACACAGACACACAAATCCAGACACACAGAGCTCAGACATACTGATCAGAACAGATAAGCGGTTCAATGAACATTAGCAACAGCCAAAGCTTGAAACACATATCTAAGGACTAAAGTCATTTAGACACATGACTAAATTTGCTTTTCTTGGCTAAATGGTTAAAGTGTGTTTGGAATAACAATGCCCCTCCGAACCACATAATTCTAAGGGATCATTAGAGCTATAACCCAGAAGTTATTTTGTTTTGGCTTCTAAGCCACTTGTCCATTGACCCGGGGAGTACATACTGTACATTCTTGTATTGCAGGCTAATCCTTGAAGTAAGAAATTTCTAAACAGTTCAATATGAAAAATACCCACACGAGTATGAGTCTTTACTACGAACTGCCTGCGACATCTCCAGAACTGGACAGCTAGGACTTACAAATTTGTCCACAGGCTTTTGTTCGAAAAGCTGTGTAGTAATTCTATTTTAGTTAGTACCTTACATAGCAAATCCTTTTTCTTCTACTGCAACTGGCAAATTGGCACAGTGGGGGTCTGAGTGCTCACTACACTCAGTAATGGAATAACACATACATGCACAAACATCTACCATATGCTTTGTTTTCCTGGCACTGTCATGATTTAACTGATGCTGTATCCATATAAGAGCTAAAAAATCTATTAGTCAAGCCACAGAAAATAATTCTGCAACCATTTTAATAATCTTCATTAGTAATCATTTCATACAATGCTTTAGATAGTTCCAGTTTTTCCAACTGTGGGGATTTGCTGATGTTTTATAGACTAAACAATTGAATTCTCAGTAATATAATCAACACATTAATCAATAATAAAATAAAGTAGCTGCAGCTTAAATCTATGTGTGTTGTCCGGTGTCCCAGATTCTGTAACTAATTGCAGTCATTACCTGTTTGCTTAATGATGCATTAAGAAATTAAGGAAACCTGTGCTGTTCCACTTTATGTATGTTTTCACACTTTATACATTATGCCAGCACCATGTGCTGTCACAGCAGGGTGGGTTACAGACAACAAAATGGAGGGGGCAGGGTGAAGGGGGGGGGAGAGAGAGAAGGCTTTAGATTAACTGATGATGACAGCAATGAACTGGACTAAAATGTGGAGAAAACATGAAAGACAAAGGAGGACATAATTAAGACGAGACTGCTCCTGCTATGGCGACGTGCTCATCAGAAACATTTCTTGAAGCATCTGCTCATGAAAAAAAAGTAGAAAGTGCACCTACAACCATCCTTTTTTCTGAAACAACTGGTGCCAAATTTCAATATATACTTCTTCTTCAAGACTAATATATGGCTTTATGACTAATCACATGAGTGATAAATGAGTTCCCACAGGTCGAAAGCTCCACTGAATATGTGTAGTACTGAGTTGATCACAAAAGTAAATGTGTGTGTGCAGTGAGGACATTTTAGTGTATATATGATTTTTCTTAATAGTTGTGTATTGCACTGATATAGCATATTAAAAGTGTGTGCAGAGTGATAAGGGTGTGAAGATGTACATGTGAGAACAAGCCTAAATAACACCCAGCTTTAGTTTTCACTTACTGGAAACAGAACCAAATAAGATGAATTGAAACTCTACTGCCTTTCGACTGCTTACAACACACCTGCTGTATAATGTAATGTTAAGCAAAGAGGAGAACCTGTTTTCACAACAGTAACTTTTTGTTTAGCTCACCTCCAACTATTTGTCAGAAAGGCTGTTTTTCTGAATCAGTTTACTCTTTTCTAGCTTTCCTCTTTTGTCTTCTGAGGTCAAAAGCTCATAAGATATTTCATCTGTGACCATGTCACATATGCTCATTATTGTTTACACACTGATGCCAGAACAGTCAATGGATTAGTTTAAATTTTAAAGAAACACACCATAACCAATGCTAAGCTAAGCTACAGACTATAAAGTGCAATTAATATTCTTGTGTAATTCACAGTGAAGTGAATAAGCTATTCCACTTACACATGGGAGGGAAAGAAAGAGAAAGAAAATGGGACAGAGCAAGGGAGGAAAATACCAAAACTAAACAAAATCTGAAACATAAGCCATCTGATTCATATGTCATTAGGACACCACTAAATAAAAATCATATACATAAATCCCGTGTAAATAATTAAGTAGTGGATACACAGATTTCAGAGAGTGACACAAACGACACTGCACAGAAAATATCAAGAGTGTTTGATAAGAACAGAACTTGATCTGGATGCAGTTGGAACAGCATCAGTAAAGAAACAAGGGTGTGTTCACGGTGTATTCTGACAGTGGGTTTATGTAAAGGCGTGTGCCGGTTTAACTGTTCATCCAGCTCCTCCAGTCTGCTTTCTTTCTCTCCTCTTCCTGGAGGCAGCTTTCAATCCAGCCTTGTCCCACTCAAAGGCCTCCATGTGGCAGCAATGTGTTTCTCCATCATCTATTTGTGTTTCTTGGCTCAAACTATCAGACCGCCTGACAGGAAAAGCCCCAGTGGCCAGACCACAGCCTTATGTAACACACAGCTACAAACTGAAGCAGTTGCCACCACCGAGTATGTTACCATGTGGTGTGTTTTTGGTGCTTGCACCAGCTTTGTTTTCTCCTCTGATTCCTACTTCCTTGTAGTATCTTGCCTGTGGATGCTGTGTCAATATGCTTTTGAGCCAGAGTATTTGGGTCTGTGCTTCATTTTGCAGCAGGATTTCGATTCTGTCATGTGGTTTCCACAGTTTATCCACCATCAATGATATCTCTATTTCCATCCCACTGGAATGTCCCCGACTGTAAGAGACACGAGTCCATGAGCGAGTGGCTGGTGATTGGTTATATAGTAGATGGGGCCGCTGCTATACACACCCTGTCTGCCCAGCTCTTCTCCATTCATGGCCAAACTTGATGACTCACTTCCTCCTGGCTCTTCCCATAAAATTCCTCCCAGTACTGCAGAGCAGAGGCCCCGGAGGAGAAGCAGGAGGAAGGTGAAGATGAACTTTGTGCACTCTTAGACAAACCACTGCCACTGTACATCTGTTCAACATACTCCTGTAAAACAGTTCTTCATCGTCACACAGTCACCTTCAGACATACACAGCTTAACTACAGTACTTCACTATCACACCTGACAGAAAGAAAAGTCCCATAGGAAGGAACATCAGCCATTGCCTCTTTACTCAAGTCTCCGTGACACATAAATTATTCATGATATTGTCACAGGTAACACATAATTAAACTGTCACTATGTGACATAAGAACAAACACTGAACATATCTAAGCATTAAATTTACTGTATGTATGTACTGAAAGCTATACAACAGTTTATGATTAGTACATAGCTTTCTCCCTTGTTGTAATGAAATGCATTTCTATTTCAAAATAAAAACATACCACTGCACGTGCATGTGTCTTGGCATCAAAACAGGGCCAATGTGTGCATGTATACAACATGTCTTCTCTCCCTCCGACTTTCCCAACACAGATTTTTCCCATCAACAGTCAACATTTTAACAACGTGTTCAAAACCAGAATGGTAACAAACTTTCACAGATGTATCCAGACTTGTATCATAAACCAGATATGCCCATTTTATTTTATGAATTCCCCACTTCCAAACTCCTCATTTCTATAAAAAAAAAACACAAAAGATGCCTCAGAGCTACCCGTAAGTGCTCTTTCTCACGTGCATTCTTCAAAAAGACACATACACACACGGTCTAGGCGTTCAGCCAGGGCTCCAAATATTTAAACTTGAAGAAATTCTTTCCCAAAGAACAAATATCTACAGGGCAGGAATTCAGGTTTGGTTTCTTGGTGTGAAGTTTTAACACTAAACTGTCCTCATAACTGTCCTGTCCTAAACTAATCCTCATATAGGAAACTAGAATTAGAAACTAATTGCCACAAATCTACTTGTATAGTTTTGTTTCATATTCATCACAGTCAGCATCTCTCACTCTCAAATATGCGTGCACACAGTTGGATAAGTTGTTCTTGTTTCTCTTGCAAATCTTATTACTTTTCTGTTTGTTACCATAGCAGATCTTTCTCAGCATTCACCACAAATGTCGTCACTGCATTTTATCACTGTGCTTGTTTTACTGGGAAAACAAACTGGTTTTACCTGGAAGTTGCCCACCATGATGAGTCCAGCGGCACAGATCCAGCCTGTGGACAGACTCGCTGTGTTGAGAACACAGTTTTGGTGCTTCTCAATGACGTGGGCATAGCGAAGCAGCACAATCACCATCACTAAAGAAAGAGAGACAAAGAGAAACTCAGAGTCGGCACAGAAGGGTCAGTTATACTGCTCAGCAGAACAGTAAAATCACTGCACGAGAATTATTCTGGAAAAGTACCATGCACATTGGTTATTTCACAGTGTCTGGCTTTTATGTAACGCAAACACTCGCACACCTCACTTAGCCAAGAAACACAAGTCTTTGGAAGCTGTCTGAGAATTACAGGAAGTCAAATTTCTCTAAACAAGTGGGAACATGAGAGGCAGGAAATGGCGGGAAAGTGAGAACGATACATGGGTGGGGGTTGGTGTGAGTCTTGCATAAGATTTAAAAAGGTGAAAGGAATTGAAGTACAGTATATGAGACAGATGACTGCTGATGTGCTAATGGGCTGTGACTGAGGGTATTGTTGGTGAACTGGGAAGCTGACGCCTGCTTGGTTTCTCTTTGTTTCTCACAGCGGCTGCTTGACGAAGGTTGACTGGTCATGGTGAAAGCACGGCAGAGGGGCTGGGTGGAAAAGTAGAGGCTGAGAGAATATTAGAGGGGACAAGGAGCCCCTCATGTCTCGACCTTGAGCTTGTATGGTCCCCAAGCCTAAACTGTTGCATTAACTCTGTCACAATCTGTTTGTAAGGGACCAGTTAAGATGGTCTGTGCTGCCAAAAAGAGAATAATGTAAAGTGTGGTCACAGAGAGGAAAGAAAAAAAGTCACTGCACGACTTAACAATGCAAAGCTTTGTCTCCACTAGCTAGAGTTTGGATATGTTGTGGCCCATCTGGCTCAAAGCCGGTGTCTCAGTGGAAACGCAGACACGTTTTACAAACTGTCCACAGCCTCAAAATCAACCAATAACCATCATTCATTCTAGGGTTGTTCTGGTATTAATTAAATGTATTTTGTATTCACAATGTTGAAGATTTGGAACAAAGATTATAGAAGCAAACAATCTCAAAATGGAATATTTTGTTGCAGCACATTATTTGGCTCAAGATAAGGGTGAATTATAGTTAAATATAAATCTGGTGGTGAGTTTCAACAGGACACGACAAATCATCACAACACCAGAGAGAAAATGTTGAAATGTGATGGTTGAGCAATTTCCTGTGTGTTTGAGTTCATGACTTTCTTCTACTAACTGCTGCTGCCATCACGGCTACTTTATATTATCAGCATACTGTAAACTATATTTACTTACTGAACTAATTTGCTTTTTATTTTAAAGCCCAATTTTGTTTGTGTGAAGCAAAAATAATTTGACACATGTAAATAAATCAATGTGGCCTACATTTAAGGAGTGTGGTTGATTATATCAACACTATTTATTTGTTTATGAATTAACAGCAAACACACAGATAAACACTGCTATAAACTGATAAACAATTACACAGATTTAAAGTTTGGTATACAGAGCATCCACCTGACCTGGATGTTATGACTGGATGTACATGACTATATATTGTTGTAAAAGTGTATATATGTATTTTTTTTATTCACATACTCAAGCCCTACCTAGTGAGTGTGTGTTTTTGATTTTTGTGTGCTGTTGTTTTCTGAGCATACGAATCATCTTGGAAAAGTGACTTCAGTTACAATCATGGAAAAACAAACAGTAGTGTCTCCAGGCTCGGAAGCAATCTTCACTTTTTTCCCCTGCTTCTTTTTTTAAAGTGGGGAACACACTGCTGAAGGGGCAAGAAAGCTGCAGTTCATTTCATTAGATTGAGGCATCGCTGTCTCTCTGCCGCAGACTGGCTGGCTGCAGATCTGTCCTACAGTATTTGAACAAAATGACTTTTTCATCATAACAAATGAGCATGTTTGAACATGGCATTTGCCTAAAAAGATTAAAGCTCCAGACATTAAGGTTAAATGCAAGGAAAGGATTTTTCTGATTATGCAGTCACCAACAGATATGAATGGAGACTTCCACACCTCACAGTAAAAGAAAACCTCCTTGTCCCCTCAAGGGGAAAAGTTTCAATCCAAATGCCCGGCTGCACTCTCTTCCACAGGAGGTATGCAGAGACAGAATACATGCATTGTCTTTGAAACATTATGTGTGTATACGGGCAAAAAGGTGGGGACAGGGATTAAAATGAGAAGAATGATTGTGAGGTAATATATAGTTCAGGGAGTCCATGTTATCAGTGAACCCCTGCACCAAGTGAAGCAGGCTCCATCTACAAAGTAAGACAAATCAATAGGCTTAGAAACTAAGCACTGATTATTCACAATAGCTGGTTGTACAACTAAAAGCCACATCAACTTAAACTACTTTTGTAAGTTACCCATGAGCCATAATGCTTTACAACAGGTATTAACATACACTGTGTACAGACTACATGGGGGGTGAAAAAAAAACAAACACAGACAAAGCAGCTGTAAATGTAGACAATTTGATCTGAAAACCGAACAATTGAAACCAGCAGCGGTGGTCAAATGTAGTTTGTAGAAAATCTAGATCAATCTATCTTTATGTTTTGCTCTGCAGTTTATCACAGTTAATGTGACTGTTTGTTAGCCTTAGATATGTTGTTCAGCTCTAACTATCAGCGGACGCTTGTGCTGAGTTTACTCTGCAAAGGAATAATAAATGTATGAGAAGTTTTTGAATAATTACATTTGATAAATTATTGAAATTAAAGTTACAGTTTTGTAAAATTATGTTCACATTCAGATTAATTTTTTTTATAATTTCAAATCTTAATGTTTCACCTTTTTTTGTTCCAGGTACAGATCTTATTTTTTCAAGTACAAATCTTATATTTTCAGCTTCATACTTATTATAATGAAGAAAGAATATAGCATTAAAATAGATAATAATCACAAATGTGGTCAGGACAGCAATAAGGAATGACAGATTTCAGGTTTACTTCAGCTTTCAGTTTCATTTGTAGCTTTTTATTTACACAGTTTCTTTGAAATAAATAAATAAATAATAAAATTGACATATGGTTTCCAATTTAATGCCCCATGGTTGAGCATAAAATGCCATTTAAATACAGTATGAATGTTGTTGGGAAAAAAGAAAAAGAAAAAGAAATTGTGACATTATGACACAACCAAAAAAAAATGCAGTGTGTAGTTCCCCTTTAAGTTCTATGTAGGGTTGATACTACAAATATTTTGTATTATTAATTAATCTTTTAATCATTTTCTCAGTTTACTGTCTGGCCTATGTCAGGCCCAGGTTTGGGTCAGGCTTAACTCCAAATAAAACCTTTCAAGAAACTACAAAGAAGATGCATCTTCTGTCTCCAGTAGAATTGTGATTTCCTAAAACTAACCAAAGCATTTTAGAAGATACTTTAGTAGTATAAACTGCTTAACACTACTATCATCAGGGCTTGTCTAATTATAAGATTTGCATCATTTACTTTAAAGTTACAACAAAATTACATCTATATTGCAGCAGACATGACTTGTCGTCATCAGCAAGAGCAATGACGGCAATGCTGAGACGGGAAATCTTTTGATTTTGTTAGTCATTAATACCTGAGAACACAAACACTGTTTGGCTAATACATTGTTTGGTTGCCATATAACTATACTGAATTAACAGTACAATTAGCAGTACGATCAGTGCTGAGGCTGCCTCTCGTTCTCGGTCCGCAGTCTGACTTAGAGTGGTTCAGGCATCATAGTTGGCTCACAGACCTGCTGCCTAAGCTGACCTCATACTGAGCTGAAACAGTCTGGTCACTACCAGGATGTCTCAAAGTATACTTATTGTAGTCTCTCTCCCTATATATAAATACACACATCACCTCAAAGAAGCTGTCCTGTTCCTGTTACAGGCAAAAACCACAGCTGTAATTTGGATCTCAACTACACACAGCATACAGCTTACAATGTTAACATTTATTTTGAGTCTACAAAGATCATAGTCTAAGTGTGGTTGTGTCTCTGCCTCCCTCTCAGATGTATCAAGTAATGGTTGAGAGTCAGCCAATCAGGCAGACTGCCCTTAAATGGCTGCTGCAGGCATGGAGAACACTTGGCGCAAAGACAAACAACGCAAGGACCCTGCTCCTGTGCTTTATATACATGCACACACACACAGAATGTCATCTAGAATGTCAAAGCCACAGATGGAAAACATTAACTAGATCGAGATAGTCAGGGCCACCAGTTAACACAGGAACAGAATGTGTAGACTCACAGAAACGTTCAGACCAGCACAATGGAGCTTCTCCCCTACAGTTTTATTACATGTACATATTTTCCCTGCGTCCTCTCTGTGTATGTGTGTTTCTACATACGTGCGTAAAACAATATGAAACCATTCTGCATTACAACTTCTCATTTTTACATCCCCTTTATGTGAAATGACCACAAGCAAGGTTTTTGCTAACTCAGTGTGAAGGTAGGTTTTTCTATGGAATCAGCACCTTTCTAAAGGCATCAGTGTGGTTGCAACACTGCTAAACATTGACAAAAGCAAAAGACTTGATCAAAACAATGTTTATAATTATTATCTTATTAGAAAATTACAAGTGATGACTCCTTAATTATTTATCAATTCTATTTCCATGCATTTATTAAAACATACTGAAATTAATGTGATATATATCAGATCAGCCAATACATTATTACTGGAAATCTCGTATTGGGTCAGGTTATAATCCAGCTAAACCATTCCTAGAAATAATTTGGAAAGAAGATGCACCTTGTGTCTCCAGTAATTAAAAATCTAAACTGCTTATTGACTTAAGATTTTATAGTAGAGTTTATATAGCTTTGTTATCATGGGGTTTCTCCAATTATACAGTTATGCAGTCATACTGTGTAATTAAAAAGCTGGAAGGTAAAAATGGTTTCCTGGAAGGTTACGACAGAATTGCACCTAAATTGCAGCAAACATGACCTGTCATCATGGCTGAACAATGATGTCAACAATGACAGGAAATCTGCAAATATTGTATAATATTTTGTTAGACTTTTAATCCTGAGAACCCAAACATTGTTTAGCTGATACACTGTTTTGCCACATCACTTCTCTGAATTGATACTTCTACATTTTTGTATAGATAACAGTACAATAAGTGCGAAGGCTTCCTCTCTTTCCCTTACATCTACATGTATGTCCACAGTATAGAGCATGTAGTCTCGGGTGTTGGGGATAACATGTTACTGTAGTTACGCTTAATAATATCACTTTCCACAGTAACATAGTAATATAACACATTACCTCAACTTTAGTGATATTATTTTATGCTGTAATTTATTAACTGTAGAAATATTTTTTTCTCCATCTCTTAGTATCTAGCATCCCATGGGCCAACTTCCTCATCCATTTTTCTGTCGACTCGCATATTAACACAAACCAAGTCTGACTTAGGTGCTTGACACTTTAAGAGAAGTGGTAATATCTCAGTGCAACTGGAAAGTGCAAAGCAGCAAAGGTTAAAAATGCAACCCCAGTGTGAGTACAAAGACTGTCTTCGAACAAGCTCAGTGGCTTGTAGCCAAGTATAAGGTGGAGGGTGTGCAGCCAATGTCAACAGAGGAATCTCAAGCTTTCAGAAATCTTATTATCAGATTCAGACTAAATTGATTCAATTGAAGCATGAAGAGGTGAGTTATTAGCCTGTTAAGTGAGTAAGACGTGATTTTCGAACAGTACAGTAATGAAAAGCATGAGAAATATCCTAGAGATGACTAGGGGATATTTGCAAGTGTTTTGGTAACGGGGGATTCATAATTTAACTTCATATTATGCCAAATCTCTGTTTATGAGGACCCTTTGCAAGAGCAATAGAAAAGGAACATAAAAAGTAAGAACAAGCTGAAAGTACATAATATGTAATGAATAGTAACTAGTCAGGTGTAATCATTTTAGTAATATTAAAAAAATACATTTGCTCAAGTGGAAATCCAAGCATTTGTGCATGTGATGGCTTACCCATGAATGAGCCCGTGCTGCAGATAAGACTGAAGAAGCAGCTCTCAGGGGGAAGAGTCCCACATTTACTGCAAGAAAGAGTACACAGACATAAATCAGAGAAATACTGTGAGCGAACCTAAACACAGCAACAGTACCACAAATTCCACTCCCACACCGTGCACTCTGAAATATGCATGTTGTTAGAGATGCGTTTGTGTTCATGCAATAAGGAAAGGGTGGGGGGGTTGGTACTTGTGGAACCGCGCTACCTCACATCCCATCATCAGGCCTGTGACTTTTCACCTACTGCGAACTGCCTCTGCTCTAGCAATGGGAAAGGTTTGTAGGAGAAGGCAGGAGACAGGCTGCTGCCTACAAAGCCTTCTCAGCTGACTGCAGTCACAAATACACAGACACACAGACACACAGATTCTTCACTACATACAGTAGATTTAAAAATTAAAATTAAGCCTAATACTCACACTGATGACATTTTTGAAGACTTTGTGACATTTAGTATTTTTATGGATGGTTATGTACATTTACATTTATGTACAGTTTGATTCGGTCAATTACTCACTGATTACAACAGGATATGATTTTACCCAATGGTACTACAAGTGATACACTATCTGAAAATGTGCATCTCTTCCACTTTCACCACATCAACTGGAGATCAGACAATAGCAGCAGCACTGCATTAGTAAAGAGCAACTTAACAACATTTAGACTTTTCTCAAATTCTTTGTTAATCTGTAGTGTGTAGTTGCACATACAGCTTGAGGGCTACATAATAGTTCTGGGTATACAGTCATGCTCATTACATGTCTGCAAGCACCCTACATAAAAACACAAATTGTGTTTTTATTGGGGAGGCATTTTTTTTTATAAATTCTCCATATTTTGTGCAAATCACAATGTTTACATTCCACAAATTGTCTTTGATGTGGGCCAAAATGAAAAACAAAAGAGTGGGAGCGTCTTAATTTCCTTCCAAACGTAAGCCGACTTCTGTGTGTGTGTATGTTTACATGGATAAAATAAGAGCCATGGTTTGCCAGTGGCAGGCAGGAGCCCCAGGTTATTTTCAGATACACACATAAGGTAACACACCCTCAGAATAACTCTCTCCTTGAAGCTCACTTGCTTTTTATCATCAATGTGCCGACAGGGGTCACTTAAAACAATGGGACCTTGTTCCTGTTTTGAAAGTAGAAACAAAGACTGAGGAGAGGTAAGGTTGGGTTCAGGCTGGGAGTCTCACTGACCTGATGAGAGGTACATTGTCTAATGTGCAGCATAATGTCGGTCCACTCTGCAAGTACAGCTCCTCTTCACATGACTTGTTGTACAACCTGGAGCACCAAACATGCAGTATTGTAAAGCTCAGCGTTAAAGAATACATACATGAAGCAAAATCACATTATATTTAATCTGTGGAAATATCAGTACAGCTTCACTGGGAAATCACCAATTACCAAATTTTGTCTCAAAAGCAAAACAGAGGCATATTTTACTATTGTATAATATGCATGCAATATGTATAAGTGTGGAATAAATATTTAATTTGTGATACGATTTTATTAGTGATTAGATCACTGTACAATAATTAAAAATTTTCTTTGAATGCCATGTTGTGGAGTCACAACCAGGTCTTATTTGGTTTGGTAAACCACTGTATGATCAAATAGTAGCCCTGCTGGTGGATATTAACCTCAGCTTGACTGAAATTGACCCAGGGTGAACAGGAGTGGTCAGTCACTCACTAACACTGTGTGAATTGAGAACAATAACAATTGTTAAGTCATATTGTAGATCTGTGTTCATCCTTTTAGTTTTTGAGAGCTTATTTATGTGTCTCTCATTAACACTTCTAAAGTGAAATAACACCAATGATCAAATGTAGCAGAATAACAGAATAAATTGTGTGTGTGCGTGCCATAGACAAGAAAACTGGGAAAGATGATGGTGATGACAATGACAAATCACCAGATTGCAAGACATGATTATATATGTAGTGTGTAAGAAAGAAATGTAAGAAGTATGATGAACACTGTACCAGTTATCCACAGGGCAGACGTGCTGGTTGTACAGGGCCATGGCGTACCTAAAAGAGAGGAAGTATGGTTACAAATATAGAAGGCAACTGCAAAATTGTCACAGTTACATCAAACAAAAAAAGTTTCCTAGTTTGAAAAACAAGGAAATGTCTAATTAACCACAAAATACATTATTTTACATTCAGCTAAATATCATCCATGAGCTGCAAACATTAAGGTATGTACAGGACACAGCACAGTATTGCCTGTTCTATTGTTCTGTAATTAAATGCTATATCTTTAATTTTTCATTTGACTAGTCCACTCAAAAACCTTAAATTTTTTTTTTTTGCCATTCACGTAACAGGGATGCACACCGTGCAAAAAGTTCAACTTTTTTTTCTTTTCAGTCCACAGAATATTTGCCCAAAAGTCTTCGGGACAATCAAGATGGGGGGGGATAGACAGCTTTTTTCCCCTTTATAAATGACGGAATAACAGTGTGGCTTGTCTGTTGCTCTTTCTGAGGTTTCTTTCATATTTTTCCTCCTTTTTACCTTTACCCAAATTGACAGCATAACAATAGAGAATGCTGTATGATGTACAAATAATGAAGCAGCATGAAGTCAATTTGTGAAATTGAGATAAAATGAATAAAACTGATGATAGTGACAACACTAAAATCCTGCCAGCCTGACCTGCCACTGAGTTGCACCTGTTTGTTCAACCTGCAGGACTGAACGGACTGACATTCGACCACTTTATCTGGAAAGAGGTGTTTATTTGTTCAGGTCACTAACCAGCCACATCTGCAGAGAAGTCAATGAACCGAGGATCAAAAGACTGAAACTGTGTTCTACAAGTTCAAGAACCTACAGCTCTGGAAAAAATTAAGAGACCACTGCAAAATTATCTGTTTCTCTGATTTTGCTATTTAAAGGTATATGTTTGAGTATTATAGTAAATTAGTCTTAGTAGTAAAGTAGTAGTACAGTAGTAAATTAACATTGTTGTTTTATTCTATAATCTACTGACAATATAACTCCCAAATTCCAAATACAAATATTGTCATTTAGAGCATTTATTTGCAGAAAATGAACAATGGTCAAAATACCAGAAAAGGTCCAGTATTTTCAGACCTCAAATAATGCAAAAAACCCCAAACAAAACAAGTTCATATTAATTTTTACACAACACATTACTAATGTTTTAACGTAGGAAGTGTTCAGAAATCAATATTTGGTGGAATAACCCTGATTTGCAATCACAGCTTTCATGCAGTGGTCTCTTAATTTTTTCCAGAGCTGTATATTGTACTTTGTGTCTACAACTGAACTGAACTTGTAGCAATGGGCAAAAATGGAAGCTCTAGGTGTATATTGTACTCGAGTCATCAATTTAAAGAAATAGAACTAGATTGACAGTATCAGCTTATTGCAAATATATCTCTACAAGTGTATATGTCAGCTGATAGAGGAAAAAAAGACATATGGAACTATAATTTAGAAACTGTGTTTTTTTTTTCATCAGAGCACAATGAAAAGTTAATGGTAGATTTCAAAGTTAAAATACACAGCTTTGTATTGTTGTTCAGTTACTATTAGTACATTATTATTATAGATCATTTGTATTATACAAATGTTATCTATCGTTAAGGTACCTCCTATATCTGCAGATAAAGGACATAGCCTAGATATTACAATTTGTAATTATCGTTTTCATATGATCTGGAATAACTAGAAAACTTTCTAGAAGAGGTAGGATAAATTTATTTTATCCCATACATGTGTGTGGGGAGACGTGGGGTGAGACTGGATGAGGTCACTGGTGACCATGCTTTATGGGGCCACATACTAGGAAAGAACAGGCTCTATGTTCAATAGTTAGCTGCGATGCCAAATATGAAGGCAAAGTTCAAGAAGGAAAAGCAGTTGTCGCATTATCTGCTTGTTATTCACACACATATTCACTAAAACAATACTAAACACACTAAAACAATGTTTTGAACTGCCAACGTGCCAACAAAGGGTGGAAAGATAAAAAGAGAAAGCAAGAGTCAAACACAGAGACTATCTGTTCTGATTTGTGAAAGCAGCCCTAGTTCAGTAGGAGGCTAAATACCAATTAACAATGTTTCCAGGGCCGACAGCATCATGCACACAAGCCAGACTTTGAAGGACAGAAACATATAAAGAGACACACACACTAAGACACTAAGAAGCACAGAGACATGTGAACAACGCATACAATACAATGCTCTACGATTTATTGGAAGCCTGACAGTGACATAAAGTGTCCACATCAACATGTCTGCCTCCAAAGTTCAACAGTCAGCCTTTCATATTGACCAAATTGGTATGCAAGGTCTTGCTCTTCCAAAGAAAATGTACTGTACTTTTACACATACGAACGTGACATAGCAGTTATGTCACAATCATATCATCGTGGATCCTCATTGGCAGTAACTACAGCATATGGTTACAATAATCCTGTAATAATTTGGTACACAGCAAAAAGGTAACACAATAACAGTCCAGTAAGTCCACATTATTAAAATATGTGTTTACTGTTTCATACCAAAGCTGCAGTTTCAGGCATAACTGTACATCCCAAATTTCTTGCATTCGTTAAATAATGATAATGATAATAATGATATGACAATAATCCTTGCCATCAGTCAAAGCTCGGGTTTAGTATTCAGTTGCATAGTATCGAACAACTTGCAGCTGGTTTTCTACATGTGAATGGTAAATGTACGTCTGATATAATCTGACTGCTGCAGAGTGTTGCAACACTTGCTCGGCTCGTTATTGGCTGGCAGTGGGCTATGTGAATCACCATGTGAAAGTCATGTAAGACAGATGGCAGACATGTTGTCTTTGAAGAGCAGTGCTCTTGAGTGGAATATGGCCGTCAGGTAGAAGGCTGCCAGAGCTCCAGCTCTGAGCCCATTAACCACAACAGCAGCAACTTGACAAAAACAAAAGAATCTTACCACAAATGTAGAGGATTACCAAGAAAAAGCATTGAAAGAATCCGAGCAAAGAATCTAGAGCTCTAGAAACTGTATAGCCATGTTGAGAAGAATTTTGTATACATATTTGTATCTGTCCAGTCTCCCAAGCTAAAATAGCAGCAATGCAGCTCTGGGACATTTCTAAATAAGTGGTGTTTTTAGCGGCATGTGGAACTAAACTAGTTCATTCTGTGCTCAGAGGAGGCAAAGTAATTATAGGTTTGTTTACATAATTAGACCTCTATCAAAGCTCAGCAGTGGTTGTAAACTGTAATTGTATGTCTGTGAGCAATATATAAGGTTGAAGAGGCCATGTTTTTTTATTTGGGAAAGAACATGGAACATTTTGGAAAGTATTTCATGGAAAAGTCCGGAATAAACAGTGAAAGTTCCCAAATACAACATAAGTGTGAATGAACAGTATAAGCTAGACTGCAGTTTCTTCTCTGGCTGGTTGTGCAGGTATTTTAAAACCAAAAACCAAAATGTTTGCTTAAGACAACTTCAAATTTAAACTGAAAAAAAAATGGGCATAGTGGATCCACACTGTTGTTTCAGACACATAACTCATACAAGCTCAGCAAAATATAGTAACCTAAGCCAAGACTCTTAGGTAGGCACAAACCTAAGCTTCTTCTGACTCCACACAGACGTAACATACTTTAGCTGTGGCCCCCATATGCTGAGTGAATTACTCCTTTCCAATATTTACCTTACTCCCATTCAGTCACCCACAGTGAAAGAGGGAGTTGCGCAACATGTCACATCCTTGGACATTCCACAAGTGTGGAAAAAGCCCAGTGACTCCCCTCAAAAACAAGGCACCCTTGTCATGGTGATGGGAAGGGAATGGATTTAAAGGTACTGACAATCAGCAACAAACGCCATCTTAACTCAGATCAACTTTCTACGTCAGAGACAAAAGCCAAGACTAGAAAGAAATATCCAATACTTGCACCAATTTTCACCAGCATGTTGTCCAGTTCAGTACAGATATGTAGTCATGTTAAAAGCTCAACCCTTTCTCCAGTCCTGTCCACCTGATTACACACCCCTGACTGCAATGTGAAGGGGCTATGTTCAAAAACTGGTGTGTAAGATGTCAGCCCTGGCATTTGATTAGACTGCTTACTCTCCTTGCATCTCTCTGCAGATATAGGACATAGCCTAGATATGACAATGTGTAATTGGGCCATCTGTCTCTCCCCCCTCTTGGGGTTTGAAATTCTCCTCTTGAAGTACTAACAGAGCAGCAAGGAGAGCTGTCAACTCAAACATAACCTACACATCTGCTCAGAAACTGTACTGCAGATCATTAAGACACGGTAAAAACCGGCATGTCTCAGTTTTAAAAGAGGAAAGATAATACCGTATTCTTCCTGGAGAGAATTAATCCACATGCAATTGCCATGGTTACCAGGAATTCAGGGTAAATATGCAGTATTGCCTGCCTGGACCCAAGTAAGACAGATGTATCTAGAGGTTTTTGCTTCAATATATGCAAGAGTTTTCTAATTTGTTAAAAATATGCCAAGTATTACTATGTGTGACATTCAATTTTTATTATATCATTTTTGTTGAATACTAAATAATATTTAATAACATAATAAAGAAAATGTAAAGTACTGTAGATACAGACTCCCAGTGTGTTCAAAACAAATGTAGAAATCTGAAAATGATTGATAGGTCGATGATCACGCAGGCAGAAAAAGTATGTGTGAAACCAGTTTTCAAGGTTCTACTGTGCTTTATTCCGCACATGAATATAGGCTATCTTAATGTTAATATGGAGGTTATACGTATATTGTTTACCGTTTATCACTGCTTACTATACATTTTTTTTGGAGAGTTGTTAAGTGCTTTTGTTTAAAAAAAAAAAAATTACTTGAGCTTCACATACAGTTTTGAGTTTTTATAATTGTATAGTGCTAATACATGATTTAAAGATAACACTTACACAACCCATATCCCAGTGATGGTCAGAGCTGGGAGGCTAACAGGCAGTATCATCCACAGAGACATCTTCCAGCACCTTGAACAGACCCTCTCTTCTTTTTCCTCTTCGGCCAGCCGAGCGAAACCTGCTCAAGTAGTACTAACATTTAACTTTGTGTGCCTGACATCTGCTTTGATTCACTCATGAAGACGGAGGCTGGTGGGCGAAGGCGCTGGCATGACAAATGTGTCCTTTAAAATTGAGAATGATAGGAGAAGAGAAGGGAGTTAGGTCAGCATCATTCACTTGCTAATCAGAGAGTAACATCATCGTTGCCATCATGAACTCTCACTAGTTTAAGTCATATAAGACTCTGTAGCAGGGCAACAACAAAACAACAATTTTCATTATAGATTAATCTTCCACTTATTTAATTCAGTCTATATAATTGTGAAACATATGCAACAGATGTAATTTCCTAGGGTCCATGATCAAGTCTTCAGGTGTCTTGTTTTGTTCAACCTACAGTTCACAGCGCAAACATATTCCTACCTGTACCTGTATCTGTATCTGTACCTCTAGTCTCCACAGTGACAGTGTTTTGGGCATTTTTGATATGACTAAGAACGATTATTCGATTATCAACACAGTTGTAAATTAACTTTAGTCTAGCGATTAATCATTAATCGTTGCAGCTTTACTCTGCAGATTTTGTGATGCTCACAGCAATGAAACGCAAAACTGACCAGAATATAGGGCGAGTTATATTACAAACAAAAACACCTGCAATTCAGTTCAATGAAATATCGCTTCTGTAATGCTTTTGTGAAGCTTTTATGTCCTCTTTTTTTTTTTTTTCAAAGATCCCTTGCTTCAACATTTTGGAGTCGCAGACTTTGTCTGATGAATTTATCTGACCCATTAACTGTTGCACAATAAGAAGGTTTCTAGAGATTTTCTCGTATTTCTCTTCAACTTAAAGTTAGCTTCTCATCCCTTCTCACGGAACACAAGCAACAAAGGTGAATATGAGGAGCAAATGTGCGAAAACTCACCTTCTGCCTCTGCGTTTGCCTGCAAGTTTTGCTGTTTTTGGTAACTTAGGTGCGTAGACCTGTCCTGCGCTCCTCTGGAAGCCCAAAACTATTCCACAGTGGAGGGTACGGAGAATACTTTTTTATATCATTTATGTTTCTTATTTTCCCCGATCAACTGCAGTCCTAATAGTCATTTTCTCTCAAACCGACATACGAAGACGCTGCTCGGCCTCACATGCGAACGATCTCCTTGCATCGCCGCCGCCACGAGACACTCGAGAGTATCCAGCTGTTTGACTCCGCCCCCCTGAACCTGTGGTGACAGGGTGCGTTGCATTTAGGTTTGGGGGCGCAACGACCGAGCGGAGTCCCTGAGGGGAAATTCAGGTGCGACAGGGCACAGGACAGAAATAAATACAGATAAGTAGAGGGAGTACAGAAAAAAAGTATATACAATGACAATGATCATAAAAATACATATAAGAACAATTAAATCACAAGACAGGCAAAAAACATACAGCACTCAAGACCTGTGTTGTAAACTAACAGTGCTCTGTGAAATATAGTAATGTGTTTAATAGCAGCAAGTCAACCTTACTATTACAGTAGGTCAACTATATTAAATCATTATGTAATAATACTTTTCTGTTAATAGAAAAATAACAGTACATAATTAAAGTAATAAAACAATAAGCTAATATAGTGTTTTAATGTTAGAATATGGAATGTAAAATACCAATACAGTATGAATGCTGTAGTTTAGTGAAGCAATTTAGTAGTAGTATAATTTGTACCTCTGACATATATCTATGACAGATACTCCTTCAGTATCTTTGTTTAAGACGATAACTGATTTTGTTTATTAATTTGTTTTAAAGTTGTGTTCAACCAAATTCCTCCCATTCAACACACAGAAAACCAAGACAATATAATATTACTACACAATAAACAACTACTTTCATTGTCTGACAGTTGTTTTCTTTAATAACTGAATGTTTGGCCAGATTGTTTAGATTGCATAAAATAAAATAAAATAAAAATTAAATAGCATTATTTCCTGAAGTTGACATCAGTATTTCAAAAACACAAAAATACTGAGTTTACTAACTACTAATTTGCACAAATTCTCATTTAAAATGTTGGTGAGTCTGAATTTTTTGACAGTTTCTGCTTAAAGATTACTTGTGCATGAAATTAATTTTCAAAATTGTTGTTGTGTAACTCGACTAGTTAATTAGGCATAATCAGCTTATCATTTCAGCTCTGCATCACTGGTCCTTGGGTACCATAGAAAATAATGAAAATAATGAAATATTTTTCTAACATTTTAAACGTGTCCATGTTTCAGGTCTCTTAGTAAAAGAGTAAACTTTCAAGGTAGGTGAAAGCCCTTATTTGAAAAGATTTCCGGTATGTTTTATACAGATAACCAAGCGCTTCTTGGTTGTGACTTTTTGCCAGTTAATCAGGGAGGATCGTTTTATTCTCGCACTGTAAAATAAAGCGACACAGCCAATAAAACAAGTACATGCATACTGAAATCAGAAACCACCTTTGTACGAAAATAAAAACTAAATATGTGTATGTACACCTCACTTCTTCTCTCTCACTTTGTGTTTAAGTGATGAAGAATTAAAATCAGTCGTCCAACAAAACGCATTTCTGATGCCCTCTGGTGTTTTAATATAGTAATATCTCCATACCAGTGTCCCCTAAGGAGGATTTGGACTTAATGTGTGCCAGAAGGCCTAATGTCTGGTGGTCTAATTATTGATCAGAAATACCCTAAATAAATGTGTTAGTACTAGCCATAGCCTGCACATAAATAAAATGGTGATATATAATTAAGAAGAGATGCTTGTTTGGAATATACAAGTTTTTCTTTTCTGGTTTTCACCCAGGTGGCGCAGTGTTATTTCTAGAATAACTGTATTAATGGAGGTTGAAGATTGCTAATATGACATGACATGTACTTTACATGATACATGTTGCCACTGTGTATTTTTAACAGGATCACAGACAGCCGTCATGTGAAATTTCATATCTAAAGTGCAAGAAAAAACAGTAACAATGTCGGGGCTTTAAACACTATGATTTTATTTTGCAGAATGCATCTAGGCCTTCAAAAGTTGCACACTGTCAAGGCAAAACATGCCTGTAGAACTTATTTTATTAGCACATCACAGTCATCTGTATCATGATGTTCAAGCATGTACAACATACCAAACATAACATATACATGACAGTGATAATAAGACATCACTTAACATTTTGTTATCATTTCTTGTCCAAAAAGAATGATCAAACAATCAAAAGAACAAAAACAGATCAAGTGGACTATAAATTCATAATCAACTCTCACACATTTCACATATGAGGAAATGATTTTTAAAAGGTGAAACAAACAAGACTTAATAAACACCCTGTATCAAATTTTACACTAGCTACAGTATATTGACGGCATTATACAAATGTTATGCTGTGGTACCTCTCCTACAGTCTTATAGAAGTACTAAAGCCCCACACACTAAATGCAGGGTAGAGAGGCTCTGTGAATGTAGTCTGGATTCTGTGCAGAAGCTGCATGCCATCAGAGACATTGTAAAATGCAAGTGTTCCTGCTGCATGATCCAGGTAGACCCCAACACGAGGTGAGACTGGACCTGTAATGTCTTTGCTCTTATTACTGTGCACAAATGAGTATTTGGAGTCGGAGCAGTACAAACTCCAGGACTTGTCATTCCAGCCCAGGCTGCACTCATTGCCATTTCCTTTACGGCGGATTCCCCTGTAGGTAACAGCCATGTCGATTTCTGTTCCCGTCCAGTCCACCTCCCAGTAATAACGAGTCCCAGACATGCTGTCCCTGCATAATACCTGGAAACGAATAGATGAGAGATTAGAAGTGTTTAGAAGTTCCCTGACAGTAAAGGCTCCTTTTACTCATAAGTCTGTATTCAGAATTCTTGATCATATTGGCTCCATGTGATACACAACAACAAATTAACCCTCTACCTCTTTAGACACCCAGTGAGTAGGCTGCTGTACTCACTTGCTGCCAGTGGTCAAATCGATCTGGGTGGTCAGGGTAGTTCCTAGGCTCACTCTTCATCGTGGCTGTCCGGTTACCCTCAGAGAGGTGAAGGTTGGGGTGGACACTGTTGACATCCAGAATCAACTGACAAGCATCTAAACAGAGCAGAAATAAATCAAATATCAGTTTGTTATCATGGCATTTTTCTATTTTCTATTGTGTTTTTGATCACACAAGTCAGAATTTCTTTTAGGAACATTGTGTTTAATCGCCACAGTTTAACAGGTCTTCTTTTGCAGGTCACCTGATGAAATCCTCTCCACAAAGGTAACATAAAAGCAGGAACACCTGTGTTTGTTTAAGTAACGCTGAAGTGTAATTTTTGCTTTCTTACATTCCACAAAACCTGTTCTACAAGCGCCAGACCTTAAGAGCTAGTTTCAGTCATTTCAACACATGGCGTAGTCATGCCTTTGTTGGGCTTGACTATGCTACTTCCTTACACATGAAACCATGACTACCATTTTTCAAGCCTGGACAGCTGCTAAAAGTTTGACCAGTCAGCTTTCTGTATAAAAAAGTAATAACTCACATTTCATGAAATCTTGTCTTGTCTTTGGTTCTTCTCTTATCTTCGGCGCTTCTCTCAAAATTGATTCTCTTCTTATCTTTGTCTCTTCTTGCATGATGTAGACTTCCTTCACTATTAAGAGACAGATTTTAAAAAAACACACATGGCAGTATAAGTTTCATCTAAGACACAGCTGACTAAAAAAAACACTCTGGTAAGACATTATTAATATTTGAGATGACAAAGGAAAGTGACAAATTTGTATACCTGCTTCTGAGATTTTGCTCAGTTCAGTTTTGCTAACTTCTTCTACTTGTAATTTCAGTGCAGCAATGGCTCTCTTTGTAGCATCAAAAGAGTAATAGGGAGCAACACTGATGTTGTTCAGATCTTCATATCCTGAGGGGCCTGACAGAGACTGCCAAATCTGAAAAAATGAGAAAGGTGGAAGATGCAATAGAGATCAAAGAGGGGGTACATCTAACAAATAGTCTAAACGTTGCATTCTCACTACAAGGTCTCTGTCTGCCTCACCTGTAGAAAGTGTATGTGATCATCAGTGTGTGAGAGCTTCTCTAGGTCATTGTGTGTCTTCTTCAGCAGAGTGATCTCCTCCTCCAGGCGGTCTAGCAGTATTTCAGATTGCGTCACAGTTTTCTTTTCATGCGAGCGGATCATCTCCTTGACCTCATTGTACTTCCTCTCTATGTAGAGCAGAAGCTCGGTGAAGATCCGCTCGTTCTCCTCTTGGACTGACTGAGCAGAGTGCTGGTGAGATACATGAGAAAGAGATGGAGAGCCTTTGTTAGAATATGGATGAAAGCAGTTATTTTTCAAAGCTTAATGGCTTGTTTTGAGCAAGACGATAATTTTTTACTTACTTTAACTGATTCAACAGCTTGTCGAAGATCTTGCCACTTTTTAACTCTCTGGTCAATCCTCTGTTGTGATTTGTGCAGCGTGGTACTTAGTTGTTTCTGTAGAAGGAATTATTTTTAAGTTACCTTCATTAATGGAGGATAACACTACAACTAAGTAGTTAGTTGTACTGGCTGTGTTCATGTCAGCTTTGTACAATAAATAACCTTTAAAACAACACATATTTACTGTATGTGTTAGTTCCCATTCACACAGAAAAACAGATTGACTCACTTGTTTCTCAGTCCTCTCAGTTCCAGCTGGGACGATGTCATGGTGTTTGTGTTCATCCATCATGCACAGCACACACACTGGGGTCTGATCAGTGCGGCAAAAAGCCTCCAGCAGCTTGTCATGCTGTGCACAGATCTTCTCTCTCATCTGGCCTGTGGCTTTGACCAGCTTGTGCTTCATCAGAGCAGGGTAGTCATAGTGAGTCTGGAGATGAGTCTCGCAATAGGAAGCCAGACACACCAAGCAGGACTTCTCAGCCTTCTGCTTCCTTGTTGTGCAGAAGTCACACAGGACTTCCCCAGTCTTAGCTTGGGTCCTGGACTGGCTACGACTGTTAGAGCGACGAGATTTCTCCATGCTGCTGTATCTGTCTAAATCCAGATTGTAACGTTGCGACATTTTTACCAGCAGTTAAAGGAAGATGTCCAGCAGATATGACAAAATTAAAACCGACAGGTGGTTTAGCTCAGCTTAACCTCTCAATAAAATGCGTTGAGATCAACAAGAAATCAAGAAAAGACTCAACAAAAAGTGAGCATGATGAAATATCCACAGAGAAAAAGAGTTCCCGAGGTGAACAGCTTCAGTGAAACTGAGACTGATGTTGTATTTGACAGAATGTTAGCTATGTGGGCTGTTCTCATTGTAAAACCAGTATTCCTGGTTAGGCTTTTTATAGTCAGGGAATGGGTGTTACTACAAATGTTCTGCCTGAAACTAAGAGGACTGTAAAATAAAAAGGGTCACTACTGATGTAGAAAATTTAAAAATTTAATTAAACTTCATAATTTAGAAGAAGAGAAATGAATAGATGTATTCATATTGTTAAGTCAATGTTGTATCTGAAAATTTGATATGAACAATACTGTAAGCTGTTACCTTTAAAAATCATTATCCTTGGCATTCTTCACTTTTTTTTATCTACGCTCTTAAAGAATGACCTTCACTTTGTTTTATTTACATTTGTGTTATGTCACTTGTGCCATGTACAATATGTGGTGCTCATATTACCAGGGAATTGGTGTTAATCTTTTCTGGTTATGGTTCTTTCTTTTCTTTCTTTCTTTCTTTCTTTCTTTCTTTCTTTCTGTTTGAACGGAGAGCTGCTGTAACATGCCAAAATAATTTCCCTCTGGGATTAATAAAGTGTTTTGAATCTTGAATCTTGAATTCACTAACAACGGCAGAGGGAAAACAGCATCTCCTTGTGGGACTAATTTATTACTGCAAAAAAGATATTCCCCTCTGCACAGCCTGCATAAACATGCTGTTTTTATAAAAACTATGACAATGGCATTCTCAGACTGCCATCCTATTTACATAAATGACAAGGCTAAAACAACAAAAACACTTAATATACTTAATAACACTTAATATAATTCATTCCAGTATGACTCCACCACCCATTATGACCTCAATAATAAACATATTGTATATTTATCACATTTCAGTTTCAACAAAAACTGAGGCCAGTGAGTGTACATGGAGCCTACATATACATATGGGCTTATATACAGTATATTGTTTGTATCTAGAACTTCTTCCAGTTCCACCACAGTTGCTCATACTGGTTTAAGGGCAGGGGTTCCCAATCTGGTCCTCGAGGCCCACTGCCCTGCTTGTGTACCCACTGCTGATTATCTGTATCAGGTGTGATCAGTCAGTCAGAAGCTGGACGATACCAAATTTTTACTTTGTCTTCCCTCCCACTCCACATCCTAGATGGTATCTTCCAGCTTCTGACTGACTGTGGTTTTTTATTTATTTTTATTTTATTAATACAGAACAAGCCTAATTCACTAATAAATTCGGATGTATTATTATAAATTAAGCTAATCAGTAGTATATAAAATTTTTTTGCACATAGTACTGTTACCATATGCAACATTAATGTGGTATTTATATTATTAGATTTTTGCAGCATATATTCCAACATTTCTCCAAAATGAGTATCTTTTCTAGTACTTTAAAAGCCTATATTTTTCTGTGCTTTTACTCAAATAAAACTTTAAATGCAGGATGTTACTATGGGGCATTAAGTCAAAAGCCAGCCACACACTTTTCCCTATTTGTAGAAATACTCAAGTTAATACTCAAGCACGTTTCAGAAATGTGATTAATTAGCCTACAATACTGAAAATATCCACAGCTTACTTTCCACTAAGGGGTAGTACTGCATACTAAATACTGCATATTAAGTCCATGAAAATACAAAAATGTTTCTGTGTCATACATATCATGGAGTTTATGATGTCGTCTCTGTCGTGCATTAACGACTCCTGGACTGCAGGGGGTGGTAGTGGTTTCCTTGGCGCGTTGAATGACAATGACTTCTTTCGCTAAAGTGCGTCGGTTGTCCGACGTTGGCGCCAGATGAGCTGTGGCGCCAGCTACACACACAGGCAGAGAGAGAGGAAGACACAGCAGTTTGACGAGCCTCACAACAGCTTTGCAAAGCCTTTACTCAATCCCTATACTTTGAAGCATATATACTATTCTCATTTCCCCTCATTCTGCAATCAAAATATAAAAGGACTAAAAGGTGGGTGTGTGCATGCAAGAATTTAGACCTTTAAAGCCAACGGGATCCTTACTCCTGGTTATTATTTCATCGTTTAAATTCACTTACTCTGTCATGAATAGTAGCAGAGGCATGGGGACATCTCCGTTTAACTCAGTGCAATATTAATAATGATTTAATATGATGGTTAACGTATGTATTGTGTATCTTGCGTTGTGATAGTAACGTTAGCGAAGTTTGTAATGGAAAAATACAGGCCCAAACTCGCACTGGTTACAACATTATGTTCTGGTGGAAAAGCAGACAGCGACATCCTGGCATAACTATTTCAGCTTTGAATCTCATCCAGGTTATATTTGAGGCGTGTTCGCAGTGAAATCGGCCCATCTGTGTTTCTTGAATCTACGTGTTTTGTAAGCGAAACCAGATTAAACATGATCAGATGGGTGGTTTGGCAAAGCTTCCGCTCCAGTGTTTTACAATCTACAGGCTAATGGTAGTCCTAAACTGGAGAGCAGTCTTTAGCCGAGCTAGCAGACTGGATTAGCTGGCTTGTTAGCTTGGCACCATGGCTATGTAGCCAACATGCTAACACTGTCTCGGCTGGGTAGCTGCTAACATCAGCAAGGCCGCCATTGAAGTCGTGTGTGCGGTTTGTCTGGTGCTGCCGCAGTAAAGGAGGGCTTTAGGTCTGTAGCCAGGAGTCGTCGTGGCCTCTTGAACAGCAACTGGATCACTTCCCCGATAGTTTTCTGTTCTGCTATTACGGTTCGGTTGCACATATTGTGGAATTTGCGTCTTAAACTGATTCTTACGTAAGTAAGAGGCATCCTTTCCCGGGCTTTTTGCACAGCATTCATCGCCCTCACCGTTAGCCATCTTTGTTTCAGCTAGCTAACTCCTGGTTGGAAGTACTTAGCTTGCTAACATTCTTACCATTAGCCCGTAACGTCGTTTTCTGCTGTACTACAGGTTAATCTGGTGGCTGATTGTCGTTTTCATAACGTGAATAAAGCTCAGCGTGTTATTGCGGCTTGTTCTGAGGTCGTTTTAGTGGGCAGCTCTAATTGAACATGTTTTGTAGGGCGGAAGCTAACGTGGTTAACGTTAGCTAGCGGCAGCCATCTTAGGCAAGCATGTAAATCTCGGCTAGCTGGAAGTGCTGGTGTGGCACAACAAGATGGCCTGTTAATACTCGCACAGGGAGAATTTCCGCGTCGGTCATTGTCACAATTTACGAAATATACAATTCGATCACTCGATTAATGTAACTAAGTAAGTTGTGAATTTGTATATACTGACTGCAGTTACTGTTGTTTTCCTTTTGCTATTAAGCTAGTTAGCTGGCTAAATTGTACACATTAGCAGCTAACACAATGCTGTTTTGTCGTTAACCAGTCCTCCCCGACCATAGCCAGCTAACTAGCGGCTATGAAGGCTGTTTGTAGCTAGCAACTAACAGTGCAGTGTTGAATAACAAAATGCTAGTGTTTTAATGTCTCTACTTCCTCCAGGTTGTATTTTTAACCCACGACGAACTGCGCAGATAAGGGTAGGGTTTGTAGGCCGACCAGGCTCTGACATGCGGATTAAGTTGGAATCGGGAGCTTGATCGCGATGTGGTCCACTTTGATTTTGTCAATTGTGTTAGCTAGTGAAGTGATGCTTGTCTTGAGCGCTAACATAGCTAGCAAATTGATCACTTAGCTTGCTAAGTACTAAAGCAAACACGTTTGTCATGATTTATGAGACGTACAGTTGTGGATAAAACATTTAAACGTGCCAGTTCATCAACTTTATTTGAATCATGAGCACTTACCCCATGCATTTCTCACTTTAACTCAGTCATGCAGTTTATTTTGGTGTGATGTAGCAGGTGGTCTATGTTTACTTTAGACAAGTAAACATAGACCACTGCATGTGTGTTGTACAGAATATATCATGTTTTAATATTTTCCTAATGATCACATCATGTTAATCAAATGCACCATCTGTCCCTTTATTAACTGTTCTGCCACCAACCAAGTGCTGTCTTTAGTTTCCTGAAGCTGTGCATGTCTTATTTGTGGCAAAGATTTAAGATTTATTCTTATTTTCAGTCAATATCTGATCAGCTGACACCTGCTTATTAAGTGTGTACATAAAGGCAATTATCTCTTGTCAGACTTGTATTTGAAGGAGACAGGCTGTTAATTCAACATTAAATAAGGTAAACTGATGTTATTGTGCTGCAACATTGCCATCCATTATCTAAACCACATGCTCACTGTGGGTGCATGGATTTTAATATAGAAGTAGATATGCATGTAACGACTTGGAATCAAATTTGACAAATTCTCTGCTGTCCTGATGTTATATTGGATGCAAAGTGTCTGTTTACTAAATTGCCTTTTTCTTACCACCCTAATTTCACCTTCTGAAGTTACCAAAACTATATGTACACTATAAGAAATGTAAGAGGAAAGCGTTAAGCATTTATTTTCAGGAATTTGCAAATAGGAGATACAAGAAGACAAGACATAAGTTGCCTTAAGCTTCATCAAATTCTGTTGATTTGTAGGGTCACAGGGATAACTTAATTTAGAGTTTTTGTGTTACCAATGGCATAATTTTAAACAAATGCACTAAACTAATCAATTAAGACATTGTGGTTATTGTTTGTTTGTTTTCCTGTTTTGCAGATCTGCTCACTAACAAGAGCACCGGCGCGCCACTGAACAAAACAAAGCTATATCCCCCCGATTCCTTTTTGAGTCACCGCCCGGCAGGAAAACGGAGGTCGTGGGGCTGGAGTGTGTTCTCATGGCCGAGTCAGAGACTGAATGTGACACACCCGGCCTTGACACGCTTGGGTCGGAGTGTGTCATAGCCCACAGTCATGTCGACCTTCACTATGGAGCAGAAACGGAGATAATGACAGAAGAAAAGCGTGGATTAGAATTGGAGATCCATGGTTCAGACTTAAAGATCCAGGGACTCGGGGCAGAGCTTGGAGCTGTAGCCTGTGTGGATGCAATTGTAGCTGAGACAGACCATGATTACATAAAGGTGGAACATGGGGAGATGCACTGTTTCACAGGAGCAGAAATCAAGACAACAGGAAGTGAGGCTCTGCTGGGAGAGGTGCTGCTTAAGACGGAAAGTGAGCATGTGGTCAAAGTGGAGTCTGACCATGGTGGGGAGTTGACAGTGGAGTCAGAGAATGGTGTAATCATACATGAAGCCCATGGTCTGCAGTGCAATGAGTGCGGTGAGATTTTTGGCAGCATAGCTGATCTGCATCAGCACTTTGAGATCCATAAGGACCTCAACCCTTACATCTGTGTCCACTGTGGAGAGAGCTTTGCTGTGGAGGCCAGCCTCAAGCAGCACATGAAGATTCACATGAAAGAAAAGCCCTATGTTCCCCCTGGAGTTGAGATTATGGGTAAAGATGTTATCGATGCCTTCAGCCTCAAGTCTCACCAGATGATTCATTTGCCAGACAAGCCCCACAGATGCTCAGAGTGTGGTAAGAGCTTTGCAGCTGCCATCACCTTGAGAGAACATATGAAGATGCATTCAGAGGACAAGCCCTACAAGTGCACCCAGTGTAGGAAGAGCTTTGTCCGCAGAAGGCATCTGAAAAAACACCAGGAGGTCCACGCACGTGAGAAGCCATATACTTGTGGCCAGTGCGGCAAGGGCTTTGCTACAACTTCCAACCTGAAGCAGCACCAGAAGACCCACGCTGCAGTTGTGCTTGGAGATAAGCCCCACCGGTGCACACAGTGTGGGAAGTGTTTTGCAGCTGCTGCCACTCTTAGAGAGCACCAGAGGATCCATTCGAGTGAGAAGCCGTACAAATGCAACATGTGCAGGAAGAGTTTTGTCCGCAAACGCCATCTGAAGAAACACCAGCAAGTCCACGCCGGGGGAAAGCCGTACACCTGCAGACATTGCAACAAAGGATTCAATCACTCCTCTTCTCTCTCTCGCCACCACAAGACCCACCTGCAGAACCCAGTGTTTTCTCCACCTCAGCCTGGAAAACCCTTGTCTTATGGCAGTCCTCCGAAGCAGAGGGTCCACCAGCAGGGAGACAAGCCCTACATGTGCCACCACTGTGATAAGGGCTTCAATCATTCTTCTTCCCTGTCCCGGCACCAAAGAGTCCACTCAGAGGGAAAGAGTTACACCTGCGCTCACTGTGGCAAAAGATTCAATCACTCCTCCTCCCTTGCTAGGCATCAGAGAGTTCACTTGGAGGACAAACAGCAACAACAGCAGCCACAACCACCGCAGCCACAACCGCAGCAGTACAGCACCATCCCCACAGGGAAGGGATTCCCTAACAACGCTTTCCCAAAACAGCGCATCCTGTCTGTTGAAAAACCCTACAGGTGCTCTCAGTGTGGAAAAGGCTTTAACCATTCATCTTCCCTCTCCAGACATCATAGGATCCATGTAGACCAGTGAGCACCCTTTCCCACCCTCACATGCTGTCTCATGTAAACGCACACACTCTTGTCCCCCCCATTTCTGTTCAGCAGTCGTCCCATCATTGATAATGTCACAACACCACAGGAAACATCGGGCAAAATTCTATAGACAAAGTGGTCAGGTCAGCACATTGCTATGGTGAAGTGGAGCAGTTGAGAATAAATGGACAATAACTATACGAGTCTTCAAAAGGAAAACGGCTTGGCCTGAAGGACTGTCTAACCTATAATTCAGAGCTGAACCCAGGACTTTGTGCTCAGTTTGAAGAGGGTATAATAATAGATTGTGAAGGAGCCTCTATTCTTGTTTGTGATTGTGCTTCACTTGCTCCAGGACCTCTTTTGAACACTTTTAAAGAAAAGAAATGTGATTTGAAGATTGACACGATAAAATTGTTATCTGGAGAAAAATGCTTCACCCTCTGGTTAGTCTTTTTGATAGAAGAGAATTCAGTTTATGTATCTTCAGGTGGGCACATGTGCTTTTCAGCTGCAACTTTATTCAAAGCTACCAACACAACTGCTAAACAAGAACTGTTGTCTTGATTTAGATTTCTTTTCACCCACATAATCCGTGTGAAGCAACCATTGAAAATCCAATGTAAATACTTATCGATTTTCTTTTATATATATGTATAGGTGACTAGTGTGCTGTTCCAAAAGATTACATTTTGATAGTAAGATCCATTTTGTTTCCACCCATTTTTTCCTTTTATGACTTTAATTTGTTTTAAGTGTTGGAGATAAACATGTTGCAGGTGTTCTCATGCAGCTTGTTCTTGAATTTGGGCTCCATCAGACTGGAGCCATCTTGTATATTTATGAGGATGTTTTCTTGTATGTCTGCAATGGGTTAGCACTGCTACATAGACTGTACAGAGAGCAATACTGGCTGACACCTTGACTCTATTTTGACATGCAATTTAGTCACAAGAAAATGCATAGTGGAAAATAAAAACCTACTGGGTAGCATATTACAACATGACCTGTGTCCTAATTATTTACTGTGCGGATTCCTCTGTACCCCAGCACCAAATGGACATTAAACGTCACACTGATAACTGCTTTGGAGGCTAATTACCTGTGTATAGAATATAGGTAACCCATGTTAATCTGAAAACTTCTCACAACTTGATTAAAAAAAGTGTATACTAAAATACCACATGAGCAAATCTCACTTTTACAAGATTTTTCCAAAGTCCAATGGATTGCGCTCTATTTACTGTTGTGTAAAATATCTTTTACAAACATGTATTTTTTTAGATATGGCTTGGGTTATATGAAAGGGAATGAGAGAGAGAGTTTTTAATGGGAGTGAATATAATGGTGAGCAATATTTTCTTTTGTTTGGATAACAATTGTGCTTCAAACTGTAGCATAGTTTCTTCCTTGTGTTAGATAGGTGCCTTATTGCATGCTATGTAGAAATGTATGCTGAGCTGTTATTTGAGAAAAAAGTTAGGGTTTTCAGGACTCTTTTGTTCTTATTCATACTAACTTACCCTGCATTTTAATTTGATGTCACTGATACCTATTGCTTTTTTGCTTTCATGTATATTACCATGTGTTTATACTGTTACGACCATAATGTCTTTATTTTTTCCCCCCTTGATTTTTGTCAATGGCCTCATTGTAGAGAGAAATTGTAAATGATCCATATAGGCTTCTCTTAAGGGCAAGTCTTGTAACACCTCTTCCCAGTTTCTGAGTGGCACACATATGGATAAATAAAGGTTGTTGACTCTCTTGTGGTGTTCAGTCAATGGAGTGCAGTTATAAAATGGGAGAAACGTTCAGCCTCATAACCAAATAGAAATGGTATCTTTTCATTGCTCATCAAGATAAAAACCTGCAAAAATAAAGAGCACAGAAAACAAATAAAGGAACATAGGAAGACATGGTCTGTGTGCTTCCACACTGTATCCACATGGTGTCACTCTTTACCCTTGGATGTTTAGAAAGGCAAACAGTATTAATGTTTCAGTGGGATGATTCCAGATGTTAGGCAGGGACTGACACTGGAGTGGTTTACATCAGTTTTTGTAGGACTTTTATTCTTCCTACAGCTGGAATATTTGAATCTTAGACTGGTTTATAACTGACCCAGTCTGCTGCAGTGAAAAACAGCCAAATTGAAGGTGTAATTTAATCTATACAAACAAAGCTCTTGGGAATGGCCTGAGAACTGTAAAAACATCAACATGTAAGGAAACAACCTGTCTTCCCACACTCACGCACTACTCTGGTTTACATTCCTTCACAGCTGGAGGTCAGGTTGTCTGTTGAGGTGGACGCTCAAGGTTGGAATTCACTGTCACTGCAACCTTCACAGATATTAACAGCTTATCAGTGGAGCGGTGTCTGGTTTACCTCACGGATTTTTAGACGTGGAGAAGCACTTAAACGCGTTCTTTTACATAGCTGTAAATGTCCAGTATCTCACATTAACAGGTAATTCAAACTGGTGTTATCAATAGTCGTTCTTCACACACAGTTTTTAAAACTGTAATAATATATAAAATTATATACAAGTGACCACTTTGTAAAGTACAGCTATACAGTCTAATGCAATCCAATATCAGTTACTTAATAAAGTTTAGGTTGCTTATCATATTCAGGGTTTTTTGACACTGTCACAGGTGTTACAAAAACATTAGAAACACCTCTCAATAGTATATTAAAGTTCAGTGCAGCATGTTATTTAACTATGGCCTCAGTAAAAGTACATACTGTACAGTAACGTACAAATTTCACCAAAACTTACTTCGTAAAAGTAAATGTTATTGTACAGGTGTACAATTACATAAATAAAAGCACCCAATTCAGCAATTTGATAAAAGTTATAAAAGCTGTATTGAGCTTCATGAGGAAGAGACATGTCACGAAGTGCAGCGGTGTTGCTCGCCAAAGTTTTTGAACAACAATGGAGGTCTATGATTCAGATGAATAAGCTGAAATTAAGTTCTGGATTCACAGATGTTACAGTGAGTAGATGCAATTTATTGTTGTTTTTAGTCTTTTTATAAGATTTGTTGACAAAAAAACAAACAAATCTTATTTACATGGAGCAATCTCATAAGAAAGACACAGTGGTTGACATAAACAATTTTATTTGCAGTAATTACTACATGTGAAAAAGGAAATGCTAGGACATGTTATTGCTTGAACATTTGCTTGAACATTTTAACCAATGAGATGTAAAGAAAGAAACAACATTTACATCACAAAAAAGGCATCAATAAACAATGAATTTAACAGCATAAACAAAAAGTAGTCCATGAATGGGTAAGTTGTAGCATATTACCTTTTAAAATATTTTACAAAAAAAAAATACTGTACATTTGTACACAGGCCTGTTGTAATAGGTATCAATATGTGGAGGTGTGAACTCTCCTAATTAGATGTGTTTCTTACTGTAACAGTTGCATAGAGCTGGAGGTTCAAGCTCATGGTTTTGGCCTTTTCATTTGAAGAGATGTTTCAGCACAAAGCTTCAACAGGAGACTCAGACCTGCTAAACATTCATGACAGGAGTTAGCTGTAGCAGTGAGCTCTGTGGTCGAATGGCACTGCTTTTTGAATGCAATTTCTCCAGGTTCTGTAAAAAGCCTCTTCTCTTGAGACCCTCAAGAATGACAGTGTTGCTGGAGGCCAGACTGACACGAGTCCTGTAGGGGAAAAAGGGGGAATGAGTTTGATATCGAACAAGGTCACGTGTTCAAGCAGTCCCTCCGGGGTGCAGTGGAGTTCGGTGTCAGTAAAGAAGTCTTTTCTTCCTCTTTGATTATAACATGAAACATTTAAGTGCTGCACAGCAATTACACATAATTATCAAAATGACTCCCTTCTGTCCAAATACTGGATGCTATTTTTGGTCACAAGGTGTTTGTTCAGCTTTATTGCAATTTACTTTAAAGAAAAAAACACAAATTGGGAGAAAGGCCAGCCACTGACATATATCCCAGAGGTTAACTAACCTCAGTACAGTGTTTATTTTGCCTGTCTCTCATGCTTCTCCAGAATGGGATAGAGTGGTGGTGGGCTCACAGCAGGAGAGATAAGACATTAGCCTTAGGTGTGAAAAATAGTTAAACACTGGCCTAAGAGAATGTGCATCTGGGCTTAGGGATTTTTTACTCTTAATGAAAAACCTTTTATCAGACTGTGTTAACTGTTTAACTTTCAGTAACTTCAATGGGTTTGACACGACATCCATAGTTTCAAAATGAACTATAATGAAATGGAAACACAATATCAGAGTATCTTATTACATATGAACAACTATAAAGAGAGGCACTCACCGGGGAGAATCTATACCACTGTCTCCTGTGATGCTCTGGTTCTCTCCCATTTCCACCACTTCTCCAGTCTCCGCCCCTTTGGCTCCACTGAGCCTGGTCAGAACAGCTGTGCGGGTTTGTTGAACACCGGTCTCATCGAACTCATCCTGCTGCACTTCCTCCACCTCAGCTGCCCAGCGAGCAGATTCACCATCGCCCTCGTCAGTCGACTTACGGACAGTCTCTGTGTCTGATTCTAGCTCACTAGTCTGGCAGTAGTCAAAAATGCTACTGTCTGCAAGTTCAGATGGTTCTGGACAGTCCACATGAACGTTGATCTCATGTTGTCTTTCCCCCTGGATCAATGTGCCTTGCCTGGGGCTGGATTCGCTGTGGGCTCCTGGTGATCTTGTCCTCTGATGGCAATAATAGTGTCTCAAGTTGGTCTCTGCAGGTCTGGTGGGGCTGAGGGAAGCCTCCCTCTTGGTTGCTGGGGGATTTACATCTTTCAAAGTGCTGTCCCTCAAATCTTGTGTTGAGGCAAGTTGTTGGTGGTGACAGCTGGAATTATAATAGCAACTGTGGTGTCCCTGATATTGCAAATCAGTTTCACGATTATGGCAAACCAACTGTTGGCCATGGTAGTCTACTATATCTGTTTGGTACACATTTGCAGCATCAATAATCTCCTCCTCATTCAGACACAAAGAGCTGCAGGCATCTTCTTCCTCCCGATCATGTGTTCTCTGATAGAGCCTATAGTCATCTTCTATGAAGCTGTCCGTGCCTGTTAATGAGGGAGTACTGACAGCTATCAGTTCCTGCGTTTCTCCAAGACTCAAGGCCCTTTGCTCTCTAGTATTGATAGTGATGGATTTTATCTCTTGTTGTTCCTGAGTGGCTGTATTTTCACAGGTCTGCCTGGGTGACAAGATCTCATCAGGTCTCTGGACATCATCCCTTTGTGTATTGGAGAGCCTGTGGGAGTGTTTTCGTTGTAAAGATGGCTTGGGCCAGGGCTGAGTTGCCTCATATGAGTGGTTTGTGACTGGTTTATAAGTATGGGTAGGGTGACTGACATTAGTATTGGTGTACTGTTGGACGTTAGAGAGACGATCATCTGAGGTTTGGCTGTGGACTGGTACACTGTTGTACTCTGATTCCTGTAGAGGTCTATTTTTGCCCTCTCTCTCCCAGCACTCCTTACTGTTTCCCTCCCTCTGATGTCGGACTTTGTCGTCTATCCGGAGTGTGCTGCTCTGTGGGTAGGCTGAGCTGTAGTCCAGTGGCAGCTCTCTGTTAACCTTTGAGTCTGCTTGGAGAGGATGATCAGAAGTAAGGTCTCTCTCATGGACAGAGTCATACCTGTTCTCAGATGTAGGGGATTTTGCTGTATGCTCTCCATCTGCTGTAATGACTTTGGCCCGATGCGGGTCCCAAGATTTGGAGCGGTGACTTGTTCGTTCCTTTCTCCCTGGCCCTAAAGCATTGCCCTCTTTTACCTCTCGTCTTCTATGCTCTCTGTTGTTGGCAACAGGGATTACAGTCTCAGCTTCTTTTACTGGATAGGTCTGGAAAGGGTTTTCAATGCGTTTTTTATAAAGAGATTTTCCCTCAATAGTCACACCCTCTTCCATTTGATCTGGTTCATCAACAGGGATTTCCACTCTGAGCCGAGTTGGTATTAAATCCTCGCCCTCTGGATATTCGTCCGCACATATGGGAGCCTTGTTCTTTACCCTGTCCTTCTCCCTTTCCCTGTGTTTCTCTCTGGATGAGTGAGCCCTTTTCTTGCTGCGAGAGGCCTTTGGAGCAGATTTTCTCCCTGCCCCTGCCTTTGAGGAGTAATGATGCTTAGGTTTTGAGAAACTTAGTATCTCAGTAGACATTCCTTTGTCTACTCCCTTATCATCCTTATCCAAACCCCTGTCCAACACTCTGTCTATCCCCCTCTCCCTCCTTTCTTCCATCTTCTTCATTAGGACTGTGTGTCGTGTCAAGTTGTCCACAGTCAGTTCAGGGTTGATGCGTTTAATGATGGCGTGCTCCAGGTCACGGGGTAAGTTGTTGAGGTCATCCTCATCTCTTACTGGCCATTCCTCTGGAGGAAACTGGCCTGAGAATGATGTATACTCCTTCTTTGGCTTCTCTTTTTTACCCACATTCCTCCGGAACAAGCTGAGCCCAAACTTTCTACCTGTTTTATTGTCTTTCTCTTTGCGGCCAGTGGCATTAGTAGTGGCTGTAGTTTTGCTGACCTCACTAGCCTGGCAGTCTGCTGCTGTGGAGGTGGACTGATGTTGCACTGTGGGTTTGTGATCTAAAGGTCGGGGCCACTTTAAGCTCTTGCCTGTGCATTCACTTATGGAAACAGAGACAGAATGCTGATCTGGAATGGTAGAAGGAGGGACAGTGGCTGATACAGTAGTGGAAGGGATATTGGTGGATGTTTGGAGAGGGCTGAAGCAGCTGCATGACTTGCAGTGTGCCACTGGGAGTGTTTGAGAGGTCTCCATGCAGGCATCGTTGCTTAATAAATAAGTAATGGGAGGAGGTGATGGAGGATCATCTGCTGATCCTGAAGTCCACCAGTTCTTTTCTCGGACCATGTTATTGGTGATGAAATAGGTCTGAGGGGTGACAATGAAGTAGCCCTCACCTGTATGGTAAATCTTGCGCTCCTTGATGAGAGTGCCAAGAGCATTGTAGAGGATGTCCTGAGTGGGGATGGTTATCCCTAAGACATAAAGAAAAAGAAAAGGGTGTGAAGGACAAAAGACAGGTAAGAGAAAGACTGTGTCTGGTTTAAGAGTACAATATATCAATATCAATAAACTTGCATTAGAGAACATAATTTTCTATTTTTATTGTAGTTTCCAGCTGTTGTAGTTTACAACATTAACAATGTCTATATTGTATTTCAGATCGATTTGATGGTACAAAATCTGCTTTTCTTTCAAACACGTTGATTTCTATGTGTGTCCAAACTTTTTCCTGGTATATATTGCTTTTTCAATACACACAAAAGCAACAGGTGGCTGTGTGCAGGACTAATTCTGGGAAGTTACTGTGTGCACGAAATAGTCTGGCAACCCCTCATTAAATGACAAATTGCTATTGTTGCACTGTATTTGTATAGATTAATCAAACAGAATACAATGTGTTAGTTAGTGAACTTCAGGGACTTTGGTAGGTGGATGCTGCTATGTTTGAACAGAGTTAAAGTAGAAGTTCTCCGTGTTACGTTTCTTTTTGCTAAGCTAAGGGCACATATAAGACTTTTTTATGTACAAATCAAATGCTCAATCAAAATATCCAAACTACTCTATAAACAAGCTAAATTGGTCATTTCATTGATTACCTGGGTGGGCTTTGCTCATGTAGTTCACAAGTGCTTCCTGGTTGACAGTGATCTGGGAAGAGTTCATATCTGAGATGACTGAGCACAACACCTCAGCCAAGGGAATGAACTGGGACTGTGGGACAGGGAACATCTGCACTGGGGACAGGTCACCTGAAACACAGACACACACACACACAACAGCAGATAATTGAGTGAAACAGGTGGGCTGGCTGCAGTACACACAAACATACATGGGTTAAAGAGCTCTCTCTCTCTGACTTGTATTGCCAGTGAAAACAACCCAAAGTACTGAAGCTGACATTCTTCTGCTAACCACCTTCTAAATCATGACCAAGGTGGTCTATTTATGCGAGTTATATGAACCATGCCTCACTGCTTTTGAAATTCCATCAGTACTGGGACGGACCACAGAATTCCATTACTCCCACAGAAATGACCACAGGTCTGCCTGCTGGGCAGATCAGATATCCTGCCTCCCATATCATACGGCCCTAGACATCTAGGAGGTCCCCTTAGACAAACATGTTACTGAAAGTGAGAGAGACTAAGAAAAAATACAGTCATGGAAACATTTGTCTTTGTAAAAATTGTATGAAACTTATTTTCTGTTTGTATGCCCCACAGCAAAATCACATTGGGTGCTGAAAGTGTTCCTCGGACATAAAAACAAGCTGTGAGAGCCCATTAGACAGAAGCCACAAGGCTTTCGAATCATAAAACGTAGCTTGCTTTTAAAGCTAATCGGACCTTTTAGAAATGTTTCATATCAGTGTCAAAAGTAATCAACAGATTGTCACACACGTCACACAGTGATGTCATAACAACACATTCACACCCTCTTAAAAGAACAGGACTGATGGGATTGAAACTGAATGTAGACATACTGAAATACTGTTACTGTATATCTCAATTATGTGTTACCTCTAAATTGGTCCATGTGTTATCTTGTTCAGAGACACAGAAAACTCATAGTATCATTTTGGTTCATTGCACATGGAAGAAAATAACAAATTAATTTTCTTAAAAGGAGAGGATACTACAAAGCAACAACATACTTGGTTAGTTTCTTTCTCCTGCACAAGATTTCTTAGTTCAACCTGAATTCTTGAAAAGACAAAAAACAATGTCAGTTCCTCTGATTACATACATTATGTGAAATTTTGGAACTCACCAGGTTTAAGGTAGTATACATGTACACTAGAAATATTTTTCTAGATACAACACTTTAGTTGGTTAGATTTAGAGTAGAGTTCAAATGTTTCAGTTAAGATTAGAAACATTTGGGACTAGTCCTAGTTTGATGTGGTTATGGTTAGGATAAGAATGTGGATAGGGCTTTTGTTGCTGTATTGTTTGAGATCCCACTACGCGGCCCAAAGAATGCATCATAAACCCCAGACCAATAACACAAAAGAGAAACCCAGAAATGTTTTCTTAGCTCCTGCAGACTTTATGAAACTGTTGTTTTTCTTTTATGATTTAAAATATTAAGATACTGGCACCAATGTCTTAATTCTGTCTATTTCTCCACAAAATATACACAAAGAGTAATGTTTACTAATGACAAGCGAGCTCAGTAAAAGCAGTAAAACACACCAGATCCCACTGCTGATGAATGATTAGCATCTGGGCTGGGTTAACACAAACTCCCTTCATATGAACAACAGACACAAGGGCATGAATATAACCTTACCCACAGGACTGGAAAATTGGTTTTAGTTAATCAGCTACAACACATTAATGTAAGGTGCATGATGGGTGAAATAAGTGAAAAAACAATGATACTAACACATAAAAGTGATCAATGATCACACTCTCCCTGCTGTATTTTATTTACAATCAACAGTATCCAGTGCAAACAATAATGTAATAAATAACATAAACATATAATTAAATTCAGCCCTTCAGCTTCAACTTTTTTGTTAATGACAGGCACATTTTCCCATTATTTTTTGAATTCAGACGTGTTTGACTATTATTGATTCACCCATCAACCCCAGGGCATTCACCAAAAACAACGCCAAGTTCGCACTTGATGTAAACTAAACATGTACAACCCTCACACTTGAACCACTTATGTCCAGGGCAGTGAAAATAAACAACTATTCAAATATCTAGTAAAACATGACTACAACAGACCTCACAGGTACCACACTCACATACTGATAAATCTATGCAACCAAGCATACCAGTAACTGAAAAGATTATTTCACATGTCCATTTACTGTATATGAAGGGTAAACTCTTTTATTTGAGAGCTAAAACTAAATAATTATTTGAATAGGAAAAAAGGTTTACTCTAGTAGTAATAATATATTCACAAAGTTTTTTTTTCTGTATAGTTGTCCAATTAAATTAAAAGTATCCCAAGAAAACAGGCCAATGTGGCAACCCCGACCACTGTTACAGCTTTATCTTTGCTAAAATATATTTACCTTAATACTACCCATTCTGTGTTTAGTTCAATTGAAAATGTTTTATCTCCACTAGGCAATATGTCAAGCAAAGTCAGTAAATCAACAATAACCAGCACAGTGAGAACATTTAAGGCGCAAAACTCTCACAGACAGGGGTCTTTCTTTGTAAAATGGATCCAATGACACATCGAGGGTTTGTAAAAAAAACATCTTCCTTCCCCCGTCTCTGACAGAAGACGTTACTCTGACTAAACCTCAGAGCGGATATCTCAATAGCAGTCACCCTGGGCAGTGAATTAGCTCTGCTGACTTAGCTTCTCATTGTTGTTAGTTTCCTATATAGGAATGCCTGGCAGGCTGTCCACATAGCAACCACTTACATCCAACGTCAACAGTCAAGAAGCCAGTCAGGATTGTCAGTGGAGGGGCAAATATGAATTGCCTTAATCATAAACTAATGATAAAATCCTTCCTTGAAAAGATTTCCCAAATCTCTGCAAAGTGATAATTTTGGGAGTATCCGCTTTGACCATGTCCTGGTTTAAAGCAGGATATCCTGTCAGACACCTGCTGACATGGCCTGTACTCCTAAAGGAGTTTATATGACCAGAAACAGGTTAAAGTAAGAGAATGTTAACCACATGTCATTTACTTACTTATATTTGGAGTACTAACAGAAAAATTTAACAGACAAGTGAGACAAAAACTCACTTTTTGCAGTTTACTTGAAGGGAAAAGTTGGTATAATAGAAGGATGTGCCTGGTGGAGGATTAGTGTTTATTGAGTCTAACATTAGCAGGGAGGTTCACTGTTGTATCCGTCTTCTCTCCAGGGGAAACGGACCTCTGTGCTCCTGTAATCTAAGCCTGGGCCACCGACATTACACCCTTTGTCATAGGCAGCATGAATACCCTGCTGGGCGCCATGGCAACTGAACCCTGTGCCACAAGGAAGAAGGAGGAAAACAGCCACCAGAGAGTCTAAGAGGAGACTTCTCTTAGGTGGAGTCAATATAGCCCTTTAAGAAAAGCTCCACAAATTTTTTTACACGTCAAAGTCTGTTTAACACCATCTTTGGCTCTGAAAAAGCTTTGCCAAGGAAATAACCCTAATAATGTCCCAACAATGTCATCAAGGTTATTTCACCTCAGGTTTGCAAACAAATTTAGAGAAAGCCTGACTTACAAACTCAGATTGCAAAGTTTAAAAGATGTGAGCGTTTATCAGGTCTAAAAGTGCCAGTATGCTTCATCAGCATTGATCACTGGATGGTTGAATAGCTTTGGAAATATGTTATTCCATGTCCGTGCCCATGTTCCTTCCCTACCTCTATTACAGCAGTTACTATACTTGATTCAGCATATCAATAAGAAGTAGGAATATTTTTTCTTTTTTTAATACCAAATCTCATTTTACTCTGGATGCAATTTCTCAGTGAGAAATCTTTATATGTCGATCTGGATTAAATGAGAACTTTATGTAAGAAGTCTGAAATTTTAGTTTAATGGCATTCACCACAGCATTAAAACAAAGCCCACACCATTATTCTGCTCCATGCAGAGCTAAAAACATGTATTTCATCCCACACCATAAACTTTCCAAGTCAGAATGAACTGCTGTCTAGGGGATAAAAAATTAAGCTGACTGCTCAGATTGTGGATATGATTGACAGAGACCTTCTCTCCATTATCCCCACTGAGATGTTTTTGGCTGCTGACACTGATCAATGCCACATGTATTCACATTGCTGTGTTAGCCGGCGTCAGAGCCACATGAGTCCTATTTCTCATGTGATTGCATTACCAGCCAGCCTCTTGGAGGAAAATACACACCATGCTTTACAGTACATACTGTAGACTTTCACGAGCTGTATTTACTCAGATTATAAATAATATTTTATTCATGTTATTTTTAAATTATCTTTAGTGAACATATAGGCGGCAACACCAAACCAGTGCAGCAATGTGATGTTCAAAATTATACAAATTAAGGCACATCCGAAGTCCTGCAGCAATAATCAAAGGGTAGATGTAAGGGGCAGGATTTGGCATCTAAAGTATGGAAGTACCAGTTAATCATTAAACACACACCATGTTAACAGCATGCAACACACAGACCTCCTATAATTAAACATGTTGTGTATGATGTGTACAGTAAATGAGGTGAGTCTTAGCTTTGATCACAAACACACAACTACACAAGCACAGATATTAATACAAAACACATTAGAAAGAATTCTGACATTTGTAATATTTTACTGACATTTTGCTAAGTAGAGCAGCGTCACAGTAATCTCCTGTTGCATGATTGTTACCAGCCAAAAAAAAAAGTGAATTAAAGGACTATATTAGGTGAAGTCTTGGTCTTAAGTGATATTGCAGTTCAGCAAGGTTCTGGTAAATTTTAACACAGCACACTTTAATGTAAAAATGCTTGTTATAATGTTGTGTGCTTATTAGCCATTCCATTTGTGTTGCTCTAGGGATGTCAATGTCAAGCAGACCGTCACTTTAGTACAGACTGAAATATCTCAATAACTACTGCACAGACCCCCACTGAATTCAGAGGCCTCACATATCATGGTACACAGAGGATGGAACCTAGTGATTTTGGGTTAATCCCCTGGTCTTTTCTCTAGTGCCTCCATCAGATTGAAATTTCTGGCTTTTAGTGACATGTTTTAATAACTACTGGACAGTATGGGGGGAGCTGTTCATGCCCCAAGAGGGTGAATAACATAACTGTAGTGATCCATTTTCCAAAGAACCAATCTAGTCTTTTACCTATCACACGTAAAATCTAACTGAAACATCAGGCAATCCCATAGCTTCCCTGTAACTATATAGTCACAGACAAATGCCATCTTATCTCATCCTACTACCTAATCTTTTAGGCTCCACTAGGCAAACAGGCTAATCTTCTCTCTTCCTCATTAAAGACACACTGCATGGCATTCAATATGAACTTGAGCTCCTGTCCAAACTGCAAAATCCCTCCCTGTCTCCCATCGACTGAGACCTTGTGAAGGACATGCTTCAGTGACTTTGCAGACTGTTAGTGAAAGATCTGAATTAAGTCAGAGACAATGTCAAACATTCACACAGTGAGATTCAGTATAATGGGAAGAGATACCAGCTATAATTTATGTTACGGGGCTCTCCCAGTCCCATGACCACTAGCCTTTGTTTCAGGTTTTTTTGGTCCAGAAGGCCTCCAATAACCTACCCCCCTCTTCTTGTGTGTTTGCATCACACTTTTTAACCATGGTTTACGAGTTTGTGTGTTTGACTCCTGTAGAACGCATAGATGTGGGCGTGGTAGCTAAATGACCCAATAAACTGTGTGAAAAGATCCCTTCAGAGAGCAATCACAGCCCAAATGTCCCAACAAACTAGCCTCGCCCAGTTTAACAACACTGCCCTTTCCTGTCCATTCTCCCTTAATGCACTTGGAGAAACATTATCCATATACATTACACCAAAATGTGTGCAACAAAGTTATTGTTGAATGTACTTGACAATTTTTGTACATGCTCTTGTACTGCATTGAACTCAAAATTATTTTATCAAGACAGCTGCCACTACCCCAACTAAAAACAACTATCAATCGATAATAATAAAAATGAAAGACTGAGCCACTTATCATTTTATGGCCTTCTGATTGATTAACAATATAACCAAGGTTTCTGTCCAAATGTGAAGGCATTAGGTAAATATTTAATCAGACTTGCCTAGAATCACAGACCGCTGGTGTTTAAATATTAAGTGAAGTGTTGAAGTTGAAGGAAACCAGTAAAAACTGGACTGTGTCCTCTTTGTAATCAGTGTGTGAAAAAATTTGCCTGTTGGCAGGTTAAAGTGGCTGTCTGGAGAACCTTGTGCATTAATTTTAATTTAGGCTAATTGTCATGATATAAATGCTAACTTCAGTATTCATTATTGAGCAGAGGAACAGATAAAGGAAAAAGGAAAAATACTGAGGCTTTGAGCAATGAAGAGAAAAACAGACTTTGTCTTGCATCACCATAGAAACGTTTACTATGGCAGCAACCTGCCACATGCAATACAAAGCCAAAGAAAAAGAAAAAAAAACAGCAATAGAAGTGTATGGATATCTATAATCCAGCTATAGCCTTGAGATTCACTTTGCCAAAACAGCCCTTTTGACATTTAACATACACTGGCAGGAAAGTTTAACCAGGCTGTGACTAAGCCTCCCAAACTGATATTCACAGGGCTTAGAATATCTACGCTCACAAAGTTGGTCACTACAGCCCTTGGCTGCAAATCCCTAGAGCCGTAATGCCATTAAATAAAGATTTTACCATCTGATTCACAGTAAGAACTATGCGAATAATGATCTAGCTCACGCAATAAAAACTAAAATGACCTGGTAGTGAACTGATGTGCAGTAACACTGTTATCATGTTCTTGTGAAAAAGGGGACACACCTGACCAGGTGTTTAACAGAAGCGCAAGTAGACAGGACTGTATTTAAAGCAAATGTTAGACTTTATTTTGCAACCTTCGTGCCTCTTCAGACCCAATGAGCCACACCCCAACATATCTGGTTCTTGTCTGCTTTCATGAGACCCCACAGTCTGCCAGTGACATTTCTGCCAGATGCCTGGTAAGGCCAGTCCATTTAAGTGTGGACCACAGTACATTTCTTTTGTTCTTTCTCAAGCAAGTCTATGTTTTAATCATTTGTGTTAGAATCACTGCAGTGAAAATATACCCAAATCCTCTGCCTCTTGTCATTCTTCACAATCTCTTGAGTAACTACATCATCTTAGCTTGATCCAAGTCCAGACCTAATGTGTTTAAGATTAAACCATTTACATTTCATCTTAGTAGAACTTGTGGTTAAAAGTATGCTCATGAGATTAGTATTGCACTTTCTTAAAAACTGAGTACAAAAAAACAAATTGCCAAAATTATTTCCGCACATTCTGAGATATACTGACATCTTGTCTCTTAAAGATAAAATATTTGCAAGTCAGATCTGATATGTCATAAGTATTATTATGCAAATATAGAAAATACTTTTAATGAAAATGACAATAATGCCCAAGCTGTCATGAAAGCTCTGAATGTCTGAACTTTAAAAGTTCAGTGATCATTTTTCATAGTAATAGGGATCTACCAACCCCTACCCTGTGTTCTTGGTGCTGACAATATTCTGACTGTATTTTTTTTGTTCCAATTTGCGAAACCGAATTGATAATTATGATATAATCAAAATTATTTAACCAAAATACCCATCATAATTTGCTACAGCAGATAACTGGGGCACTAACTGACTAAAGAATACTAAAAGATTTGACGGACAGATTTGATTTAAATACTAGTAACTAACATACAGTCTGCACTAAACTAGATTAATGAGAGTTCAAACAGGGAAATGTGGCTGAGAAAAGCTTTTCTGCTAAATGTAATGTGAAACTAACAGCAAATCTTTTTGCTATTAATTTCAGTCGTGTGGTAAATAAATATTTTTCAGTGTGTGCATACTTCACCTCTTTTATTTTAAAGAAAAAAAACTTTGCCAGACGTTCTGCTGACTCGTCCGACTGGATAAGCCACCCGCCACCAAAAAACCTCATCTAAAAAGGGTTTTCAGAAGATCCACACCACTTAATCAAGACTGATGGCAGTCATTGGTTGCAGATGAAACCTATTTCCTCCTGTTTATCTGAGCTTAAGGTGCAGCAGATTCCTGTGTTTGTTATCCCTGTATTTAGAACAGAGCTCCTGTCCATTGTCTATCATATGATCCACACCCTAAAGCTGCTCTGCCTTCAATCTTAAAATACAATTTGGTCATACCAAATTTCCTGCAACATAGCCTCACTTCTATGTCAACCCATTTATTTGTCCAGAGACTGAATGAAGATAAATCCCATGAGGGAAACCCAAACGTCTGCTGACAGGGTGGATAAACTGAGGGATATAGAAGAAACTCCTCAACTATTATTGTTGGCACCAGGCCATTTCACCACTCCGGGTGAGCGCAATATTAGGGTCGATAAAGAGGCTGACATACCTGAATTACACTGGGGTGAGCTTCCTGTTCAATGGGAAGGGATATGGCTAACAAATGATGTGTTAAGAGGCATGCGTAGAGACAGTCTCTCACACATGTGTTGGTCACATTTGGGAATAACGTCAAGGTTTTCTCATATCAGAATTGTATAATAAACCATCTTTTACACATCCAGGAAACAGAAAGCAAGTAAAAGATAATAGTAGTGATGCTTGTATAAGAATGAAGCCTGGTTATCTTATACCAACAAAGCACTTTAAAAGGCAATTTAAACATTTACCAGAGCTGAACATAAATCACAGAGGCTGCTTTCCCCCCCCTTACATTAAATCAAAAACTTTTGGGATTCAATTTAATTAATCACCAGTCAGGTGTTTATTTAAGATAAATAAAATCAAGCGTTCTTCACATTAACACTGAAGTCAGGCATAAGCACATCCACATTAATACGAGCAGGTTTGATAAATGGTTTTCTCCACCTGTGTTTTTAAGAAAACAACTGACCCAACCACTGTCGTTATAAAGAGCCTTCATCACTCTGAGACTGACAAACAGCAGCATATACAGTATGTCATACTATTAGTGTCAAGGAAGCTGGAGAGTGTTTAAACAATATTGCTTGAGAGCACCTCAGATGGTTAGTGGTTAACTTAGTGCAGCAGTTCTCAAATAAACGTGCTTCCATGATCGTTTCCCATTTCATCTGTCTTTAACCAGAAATAAAATACATAGCAACGGACCAGAGAGATGCATGCGCAAAAGTAACAGATAAACAACTGAAAACAAATGAAATACTTGGAAGTAATGAGCAGTTCATATGCAATGGATAAACCAAGGCCTGTCACACAAAAATGTTATTATTAAAGCAGAAAACCCCCAAATTACATCCAGAGCATAGGGCAGGATTGAGTGATTAAGATGAGAAGATATCGTGGAAGAAAATTATTGACTCAGTATTTCGAGACAGAAGTTGATACTTTTTGAATGGGATTCAACTGGAGCAGCCACCAGTGGCATCGCACTTTAAGATACTTTCACAGTAGCTTCAGCATTTTAAAATGTGTGACTAACTGTTGAAATAATCAATTAAAATTGTTAATGAATAACTGGCTGAAACATCCAGTTTCCTCCTCCTCATATAACAAAATAACTGAAACAATGTTCACCTGCATATAATCAATAGCACTAAATTAGATCCGCTTTATAATCCATCCATAAGAACATACTTGAAACATGACATGTGGTGTGGAGGTGTGTCAGACAATAAAGTTAAGGATCCATTTATATAAAAAGAAGCTGAACTGACTATATAGTTCTGTATTTACTTATATTCTGTAAGGTCTTAAACCTTACAATGTAAAGTGCCTCGAGATGACTTTTGTTGTGATTTGGCACTATATAAATAAAACTGAATTGAATTGAAAAATTGAATTGACTGAATGACTGAGTGAGTGAAAAACACCTGGATACTTGATGTATGTTGCTCTGTTTGTTTGCTAAAAAGCCGTCTGGAGCTAAATGACCTCAAGGTAGCTTGTTAGTAGAAAAACTGTAGCCTTTGACCTGTGCTGCTTAGTTGTGACAGGGTGGGCCATTTAAAAGTGGCAAGGGCCAACAAAGGGATGTCATGGTTGATAAGTTAACATCTGGAAGAGTTATGACCACTGACAAACTACCCTCATGAAAATAGACACCCCTTATGTGAAAAGCATTTTCACACTTTCAAGCGAAAGCAAAGAGCAGAAATGAGGCTTGCTCAGGAAATGATCTCAAGAGTAAATGAAGCATTTCAGGAATGCTTTGCCACCTCATGGTATGGCAAGTTAAATTTAATATACCATTTAAAAACTAAACTTGGCCTAAATAAAGCTGCATAGCTATGCACAAGTTTAAGAAAAAAAAAGACAGATCCAAAGTAGTGTCTTCCATGGTGAAAGTGAGAGAAATGTCACATCCAAGTTCAAAGAGGATGAAGACAGTTCATAGAGTTTGGTTGTAGGAAGGACACAGGACACCTCATTACACCGTTGGCTGAGTCCACATAAATGTTTCAGCTTGTGGATCCATGCTTATCCTGATGGAGGGTCAATAGTGGCACTAAATAATGCACAACCAGATAACAGTTTCACCAGGAGAGCCTGGGTCAGGGAGGCCTATTCAAAAGGAACAGTTTGACATATTAGGAAATACGTTTGTATTTTCTTGCAGAGAGAACTGGGAGAGAATTATAAAGACTTCAAACAGGATGTAACAGCTACTCTGACTCTTGCCAATGCCAAAAAATATTTAATTAAGTTTGTTTACTTAACATGGATGGAGTTGGGCTATCTGTTCCTCCTGCTTGCAGTCGTTATGCTAAACTATAACTACTAAATTTTCTCCACAGTTAACACAGAGACAACTGAAGCCAATCAATCATCTCACCATCTCTCTTGGCAGAAAAGTGATAAAGCACATTTCCCAAAATGTAGAACTGTTCCCTCAGGGCAATATGGTGATTATTGCAACTTTTGCTTAATTATTACAATTGTATTAGTTTAGTAAAACTAAACTAAACAGAACTGGATTACTCATTATTTATTTAGGTGCATGCAGTAGAAAGAGCTGTATTTAGTACAGTAGTAGTATTTCCTTCTCATATTTGCTGTCTCCTGTAGGATACCACATTCTCCTTATTAAAAAAATATGTCAACTTAAACAGGGTTACTTTAAACCATATATTGACCTGATTATTCACAGTATTCAGGTTTCAGTATATATGTAAAGATAGAAAATGTCAATACTCTTGGAAAAAAATAGATCACTCACATATTTAACAAAACGACTTTATATGTCTGGTATTATTGTGTAAACATCTGCTAAATGGAAGAAAAGATCACTTCAGAGCAAATGAAGAAGAATGAGAAACACCCTGGAGACATTCATGAATTGAAGTGGAGGGGTCAATCCCAGTACCAGGGCCCATTCCCACAAGGATAACAACGAAGCCTGTTCATACTCCTCACCCTGTCTGTTTACGTCAGCCTATCCTCACCACGATCCCCTTCCTCCATCCACCCTCCCCACCTCCTGCACATTCTCCTCAGAAGAGGGGCTGATCAACCCACAATCTGTCTTCACTCAGCACTCAGCACTTCAGCACTGACAACCACACAAATCGGCATTAATTAAAGCAATTACTGTATGTCTCTCTGTCTGGAACCTTTGTATTAAGCACTCTTAACTAACATAAACCACATCTTCTTAATTAGCCCTTTAACTTTCCCTTAAAAACCTCCTCACGTCAATGAAGTCATGTCTCAACCTTCCTCAGACCTGAGAAAAGGAAATAGGGCTGTTTGAAATTCACTGTGGCCTATAACTCATAACTTTTCAGTTCTCTAGCTGACATATTTATATATATAGGACAATGTCAAGGCTTTTACGTCCATGCCTAATATCAATCTTAGAGTCTGACTTCTACATTCCCTCTCTGGCCATGAAACTGAGGGACATTAATCCCGGATAACAGAAAAGCATCTGTGGTCGGCAGCCAGTCGCACAGTGATTCACTGCTGACCAATCCTCAGTGAGAAGGCAGTAAACCAAGCTCTGACACTTTGCTAGTGCCGATTTCCATACAAATTGCTGCGGTGTGAGGTGAAGGATTTGTTAAGGAGGAGAAGGAGGTGACATGTCCACACACAGACTTGCTTGCTTGCTTACAAGTTTCTGGTGTGAAACTCAAACATGAAGAGGTATTGACAACAGGCTGTAATCTCATGCATATCTGTGTGCACCTTTGTGTTGATGTTTTGTATGGTAATATACTCAGTATCACCTTTGGCCCATATGGTGCTTGTGTGCTGAGCTGAAGCTTAGGGCCAGAAGCTGTCACACAGCGGGACGGCATGTCAACCTCCACCCCTCACCCCCTGTGTGTGGTCTCTTCCTCCCATTCACATTCCTCCCTTAACTTGTCTGTGCACTGCTCTGTCTGGAAGAGCTGACCGAAGTGATAGAGTCAGCAGGTAGACAGTGGTAAGGCCAGAATCCAGACAAAATACTGCCCAAATGAAGAGAGAGATAGTATTGGAAAGACAGAGAACGAAACAGAGGGAAGACATCTGGACCAAATGGTAATGCAGACACAATGTGTGCGTTGCTGGGACACTGTTTCACTAACCAAAAGGAACCAGCTGCAGCTCAACTATCCTCCCAACATTTGTGAAACCTAGCTGTAACACTCTTGCATCCTGGAGTCCTATTTGGGATAATTGCATATTTTTTGATTGGAAGGTGTTGCTTTATCGCAGACACTCCAACAAATGTATTTGCTATAAACTACAGTTCTGGTTATTATTAAGTTAGAAATATGTGAATAACCTGATGCGTCTGTTAAGAATATACTGTCATCAGGTCTAAAACCCACACAGGGTCATTTTCTTCAGCAGTCGGTGCTGTCAGGCCTTTACAGCCCATGATATCATGATGTAGAATGATGCATAAAGATTTCCATTCATTGTCTCTGTGCCCCCTATATGCTGCTTTAAAACACATCTGAGGGACAGCCAGAGAAGGGGAGCAATTAGAGGTAATTATATTTGTTCTGTTACCTGCAGCCGCCACAGACGACAATACCATTTCCCCCACAGTGAGGTTGAGGTCCTGTGGGATCATCACATTCACATTGGCATCGAGTATTCACGTTCACCTTCAGTTTTTCACTGAAGCCCAATGGCCCGATGAGGAAGCTCTGACTGGTTATGCATTCGTCCACAGTTACTGTCACATCAAAAATTATCTGTAAGGATTATGTTAAACATAAGGTTATTTAAAAGTTGTTTAATTTTGCCTTTGCTAAAATGA
>JAUMHL010000007.1:11559339-11586576 GCA_032362345.1 Sandelia bainsii | reverse complement strand
CCCCCCCCCCCCCCCCCCCCCCCCCCCCCCCCCCCCCCCCCCCCCCCCCCCCCCCCCCCCCCCCCCCCCCAGATTGGTCATGCGATCCTCTCAAACGCACCAGACAATATTTGGGAGAAAGGAGGCTTAAGAAAGTCATGGAACACAACCTGTGGTTTTGTAAACACTTTGAAACCGGTGAAGCTGGTGACATTTCACTGCTTGTGGCAACACAACTTCACCAATTCTTTATAGGGGTTTTACAACAGGAAAATTGTGCCAGTCATTAAACACAGTAAGTGAACAGACATCACCTTGTCGTTCTTTGTTGTGTGAGGGAGTTTTATGCCTCCACACTTTGCAACATCCAAGAAATTAAAGACTATTTCAAGGGGTACAGAATAATTGTCCAGTCCTGTGGCTTGGAACAGAAAGACACACTGAAAACATTTGACTATTGCACAAATACTACAGCTTTTGGATGAAGAAAAGACAACTTCTGCCATCAGATTTAACTAGATTTTGCGGTTACTCCAATGAAAATCCAGAGGAGCGGGAGGAGGGGTTTAAGGCTTTCACACATTTATCTCAGTGTGGTAAACAAATGCTTGATTCTGTAGTGTACACTAGGAAAAAACACACTGCACCTTTGCAAGACTGGCTTTTTTATTTCCTGTCATCATCTATTCACTGATGTATGCCTATGTCTGGATTGCAACCTTACTTTGTCACAGAATTATTTCTAACTTTCTGGACTTCAGATAAATATGGAAAACTGCATAGACACCACTGTTTGCTTTTTTAAACAAGTTACACTATGACATCAGTTCAATGACAAGACAGATGTTACATACCGACAGCTTTAATGATAAATCCCTTTGGTGACCTCAGAGCCCTGCGCATCCACGCTTCTCTCAGCACCTCCAGGTTGTTTGCGTTCCCTTGAATGAAAAGCACAAAATTTTCCATCCATCCCTGAAAGCACACTTCAGCTATGGCCTTAACTAGTCTTTTATTCCAAAAACTGCGGGAGTTTTGCGCTTTAAAGTCCGCAAAAATCTCCTGACCGCTTTTAGAGTTGAGTTTCCCTCCGCCGGCGCACAAACTCTCATCGTCCGGGCCGAGGACTATGGCGAGCGAGGCGGCAGAGAGTTGGACAACCCGCTGCTGGTGAGACATTTTAACACCTCCGTCGATTCCAGAAACGCGCTATCATGCTACAAATTAAATTCACTTGTTAAAAGACGTCTCCCCTCTGGAAATCCAAATGAACGCCGAGCGTTTCCACGCATTCCTCCAGCGTGCGCCTGAAGCCTTCAGCGACTGACTTACAGGAGCTGAGGACGTGCGACTGGTTTCTCTCGGCTTCCAGAGAAACCGGTGACGGTGGCAGGGAGGAGGAGGGCTCACCATCCTGCTGCTGCTGGGACACACAGGTAGACCTCCCACTGACTATTCACACAGGCACGCGCGTGTGCATGTGAACCTGCACAGGTGAAGTTTCATTTTACTTCTTACAGAGAAATCACACTAATAAAACAACCTGCTCTTAAGGCTCAAGGAGCAATACATTGTATATTCTTCAAGCTGCTTACTTGACTGCAACAGAGATTCAAAGATATAGTTATATTTATGTTAGTCTATTTTTAAAAATCACTTAGACAATAATGTCACCAAAGGTGAGGTTTCTAAACAAATGACTTTCTACACAAATTCAATACTCAAAAAAAAGTAAAAGTGCAAGTACTTGCCCATATTCCACTACAAGTAGAAATACAATTAAATTTTTCACTCAAGTAAAAATACTAAAGCACATGCTCTAAATGTACTATATTCCAGATTTCTTTGACCAATTCTCAAAGGTGATAATTACGACTAAAATGCGCTGTTACCTACAGACTTGTGGAACAAAAGCTGCAGTCAGTAAAGGCGGGGCTGATTTTAACCACCTTATATAACTGTACATATATATACATATAAAGTACAGTACTTCAGGAAATGTACTTAGTTGCTTACCACCTCTGATGAAACTTGCTGTGACAATCACAAAATATGCAGAGGAGCCTACAAGTTGCAACACAAGCACAAATCACAGTCAGGCCTGGTAAAACACTTGTATCAGAGACTTGTATTTACATGAATCACCATCAAATTAGATCCAAGTTGACTGAGATCAAAACAAAGCTTGTATCTAGAGACTTAGGGAAAATTAATACATATAAGACGGGCATGGTACCACATATTAAGCCACCAACAAATATACCAGAGCCAACTTGTGTGGTGAACAGAGAACATTATATTTCCTTGGTTTTTGAGACAAAAACTTGAATGATTTCTTTTTCAAAATAATGCCTTAACAAGAGAAAAATGTTGGTTCAGTAAAAAAGCACGAGCCTAGGCTACAGGAAACATATTTCCACTAAAATGAGAACCATACCCTCCTGTGCTCTCAAAAGAGGGGCCCATTAGGCCCTGCTTTTACTGATGCTGTAACAGGCAGAGTCTGAAGCACAGACACCTCATATATCAGCCTCAGAACGCCTGAGCTTTAGTTTCAACTAGGAGCACTCATGCCTCTGAGAAGCTAGGGGCAAGTGTGTCTCGGTGTGGTATTAGAGCCTGTGTGGGAACAGGATATTGCGCTTCCTCCGTACATGAAAAGAATACATCACCCCTGCCTACACAGGATGAATTATGTGCAGTCTGACTCGAGTGAAGTTGGAGAGCAAAAGAGAAAACTCTGAAAATTCTGTGTGGGATTAAAGATTCCAAAATAAAGTCTTTTAAGTCATGAAATTGAAATGATTCTGTGGCTTATGATTTTTAAAGTGTTTTTACTAATTTTAAATATTTCCATTTCAGACCAACTCTCACAGTGATTACAGACTCACAATGTGCATCCAAACATTCAGAAGAGATCCCAAGGTTCCTAAAATACCACATCTATCAAGTAGAATTATATGGAAATTTGTATAAAATTACATTGAGAATTATCACAACCATTATAAACATAATTTACAATAGATTCAACAAGGAATATAAACAACCTGATACAGAATATACAGTATGTGATACAGTAAAATAAGATGACTTTTCCGGCTTTAACACCTAGAGTTCTTGACCTCTGGCAGTGCTATGGAGCAGTTTCTTTATAAATGAGTATCTCCATGTGTGTTTATATGTGTTGTTCATGTGCATGGGAATGCACGAACATGTCATGAGACCCTGCCAGTACCATCAGACTATTCCGTGGTCTGCAGGATGTAATGCATGGAGAAATGTGTTTTGCAAATGTTTCATGCAGAGGGACCTGCATTCAACAAATGTGTTAGACCTCAAGACACATTGTGTTTTGCTGAATAACAGTTTGTAAACAAATAGAACTTTTGTTTGATTACAAGGAAACTCCACAGGGAATTTTTAAAGCTACTAAAAGAATAACAACACACAGATCACAAACCACTTTGCCAACAACTGAGCACATAATGCACTGCTGGAAGTTTTCCCCCTGAAAACTGGCATCAGCAGTAAATTAAAAGAGCAGCTGTGGTTCTACCTGAGATGTTTGCATAACATACAAATATAACATAGGACAGGGGTATCATCTACTCATCTAACTCCCATCAATAAAGCAAACGTGTCATTCTCAAAATGTCCAACTATTCTTCTATTGATGGGTGTTCTCCATTCATTATAATACTTTTGAATGGCTTTGGATTCTCACGTTCCCTGCAACTGCAGCTCTGAACTGTGGTGCTTTTGGCTCTAAGCTAATTTGTCCTGGCTCATAGCTGTAGTGTAGTTACTGTTGTAAGTTCACAAGCTTTCTCACATAGGCTGGCAGAGAGATGACTGCAGGTTCTTTTTCTTAGTGTTGCATGCCTTTGACAGAGAACAGATAGAAAGCTGACAGGAAATGAGGGGCATGAGATGAGGAATGCAACAACAGTCTTGGGACAATCTTGAATAGAGCATGAGTATGTTATGTGTGTTATGAGTTATGTGGTATGCACCTTAAACCCCTAGGACACGAGAACAGGATATATACCCATTAGCCAAAACATCAAGAGCATCTTGTAGTTTTAAACGACTACATAAACAGCACAAAGCATGCATGGTATTAAATTCACATACTGTACACAAACACAAAACCATTTTTAGCACTGTTTGCGTTACATGGAAGTTTGTAGAAATGCTCTCATTGTCTGATAACATTAACTTCCTCCAGATAAAAATATTGGCACATGCTTTGTTTTGTCCAAGCATGGACAATGGGAACTGACCTGCATTTAAAATCTGAGGCCACTTTCTTCCAAATGTTTAGTCTGCTGGTGGGAATGATTATCAAGAAGCAAAGTGCACGAAGTTACCATAATTACATGAAATCCTGCAGTCTGGCCCCTGATTTTCTATTAGAAAACAAATCTCTCCCTCTTGCTGTGTGCTGAAGCAATTATAAAGTAGTATCAGGTGTCTCTGAAGGGCCACCGACCTTGGCATGATCACAGTGTATATTTTGAATATGATAATTTCAATCAACCACAATCCTGAACCTAAAGTCGAGTCTTTGCACACAAACTTAAACATCTGGTACTGCTATAAGATCTTGGCTGTTGGGACATTTTTTGACTAAAACACCCCCCGAAGGCTTCCCCTTTACGTCCATGCCAAGATTGAATATGACTCAAATCATCCATAAACCTCAGCAGAACTCCTGCACATGAGCCAATATGTATACAGTATAAATTCAGCACTCAATTCATCACTAAAACCTCCACCTATATAGCATAAGTATCACATGTGTTTTAGAGGACATATCACCCCTATTGCTACAGCTAGGATGGTACTGAGGAATGTAAATCTGAGTCGCAACGGAGGGGAAGCAGAAAGACTCATTGCTGCCTCATATGGTGGAGGTCAGAGGTCATTAGAGGGTCAGGTGTAGGCCTTTTGTTCATGTTACATCTAAGCTAAGATAAGTGGTGGCTTGTTGTAGCATAATAATTTCTGGACAGCCATTAAAAAGAAACTTTGGAAAACATAATTTCTTTGTGGGAAGCTATAGCTGGGTTGCATCTAGTTAATCTTAGCATAAATGCTGGAAGCAAGAGGACACATATTTCATGGCACTTAAACAAAAAAGAAACAATGAATTAGTCAAAGTCACCTAATTTGACTTTTTTTTTATTTTTAAAATTTTCAAGACACAGGCTGTTTCCCCTGCTCCCAGATGCTAAGCTAACTCACACATGTATCAATCGACTCATATAAATCTCTGCAAGAACACAATCACTTCTCAAAATGCCAACCTATTGCTTAAATAAGCCAAAGACTGATTAAATCTTATCCAGGTGAAATTTAGCCAAGGAGGGGGACCTTGTTCAATTTGCATAATTTGGAATACCTTTGTTAATGTTACCTGTTAAGATTGTTCTAGATCCATGTAAGAGTTTTTTTCATATTTATGCCTGAGTGAACATGCCCCACCATCAGTTCTGGTACTCTGTTATTACAATTTCATTATTTCAGCACTCTGCCATCTCAGCCGAGATCAAAGGGAGACCAGGCTGGTTTGAGTTCAGTCTCGGCAGTGTGTATTTAAGAGAGTAATGTATGCACGCTTGAGTGCTTTAGAGCACAAATCGGTGCACATCTTAAGTGAAACCTGCAGGAACGACTAATTTCACAGAATCAGTATGCAGCCAGACAAACATAATGATAGCGGTTCTGCCATAAAACCTGATCACTTAATTCAGGACTATGATGGAGTCATGTTGTTGTAATAAGTATAAGATAGAGAAAGAATCCAGCAAAGCACTTAGTTCTCAGACAAGGAGGACTGCTTTTAATACGCCAAGATTTTTAGAAGACACTAACAAAGAGAAAAAGAAAGATTTAGTGAGCACTGTGTAGTATGTTAAAAGGTGGTGAATGATCGTTTACACCCACGTCCTTATGAAAGCACAGACGCACAAAAGACCCTGTGGACACGATGGAGATCACAGCCATGTGAGAGATGTCTACAGCTGCACTTTGAGGTTGTGTGAGAGCGCTGGAGGATCTTCGTTCCTCTACTTTGTGCAGTGTTTGTGCGCTATCCGTGTACACACTTCTGACTTTACAGGTGCAACCGATTCTCATCAAACACTGACCTCCATAAAGGTCATTTTTTTGTTGCCATGTAGCTCTCTGTGTTCCCGTGTGATAGGTTTTTGTTTCGACTTTAAGAGAGGGGTGTAAACGGACAAGATAGAAGGTTGGTTTAAGTTGTATTTGCTTAGATTTTTATGTAGCAAATGGATGTAGTGCTACAACTGTTTTAGTTTTAGTTAATTAGTCAGTTAATTCCTCTATTTAATGACTGATAGATGACAATCACCAATAGTTGGAGATGTTGGCACCACTGGCTCCAATGTGTGTCTTGTAAGCTACGAGGAACATCCTTACATACTGTATGATATCAACTGACCGCCAGACTTCATCTACATCAAGGCTTATTCTGGTCTGTGATGTGTCACCTGTCACCAAATTAACATCCACGCAGTCACTAACTATATTAAACCAGGATCTAAATGGCCAGAGCTTTGAACTGATGAAGCAGAGCCTGAAAGCCTCTATGGTAATGTGACATCAAAGACGTGCAGCATGTGAGCTTCATTAGTGCAGTACACTGCCAGCAGAGGACAAAATTACCTAATGTTACTGAACCAGAGAAGGACACATGAAGTAACACATGCTGCTCTTACACAGAGGACACTGCCAGGAAGAGCAAGCTTCCACTGTTTCCAGAATCAACCCTTGCTTCAAGGTGATGTAAAGTAAGCAGGAAATGCCTCATGTTGACTTCCTGGACTGTTTCAGAGCTTTGAGACAGGAAGACAGCAAGCTGGAGGATGTAGGGGGCTGAGAAAATGTTTGTGAATGGTTGCAATGTGTAGGACAGCTTTAACGTGGCTATAATCTGTATTTGTTATTTACACATACACCTTACATACTCAGCACCAGACAGACATAGTTAGTGACTCGCTAGTGAGCGTATTGGATCATTCAGCAGTTAAATACCAAGATATTTAAACTTCACTCTCAAGATCAATATTAAATATTAAATCAATATTAAAAGGTTGTCAGTGTGATCACCTTGAGCACCTAATATACTAAATAGGTCGCTGTTTTAAGCAAATCACTCTATATAAATTGATATTTATAGAAGACAGATGAAGAAGAATAGAAATACAAATCAAACATGGACTCAGATGTAAAACATTTGTCACAGATATTTAAATTGGTTTGAATTATTGGCCTGCTGACCCTGCACACCTGCAGCATTTCAACTTACTGGTAGTTATTGTACCAGCTGGCCTGAATGGCTTCCTGTGTTTACCTCACACACACATTGTTGCTCTGTAGATGTTTTGACCCGTGTTTGAATGCACCATGTCAAAGCCAGCTATGCAATGTTACAATAGAAATGTTTGTTTTTTGAAATTGCAAGCTGGTGCTGGCAGTCTTAGGTTCCCACTGTATGATTATCTTATTGAATGACATACTTTCCTTCAGGGCAGCATGCAGTGGCAATTAGGGAATATCTGCTTTTCCCCCAAAGTGTAAATGCTGAGCCCAGATGAATGCTGCGCTTTGTATAATTATTGTTAAGTGGTGAAATGTGAAACTGATGTTGATGTGAAGTGGTGTACAGTTGCATTAAAGGGCCACCTGATTTTTCAGCCCTATAAGTGTCCTGCCCAACACTCTTCACCTGAGTAGGTAGATAGGTAAGTGGATGCTTGTGATGGTCCTCCACTCAGCACAGAAGTGAGGCGTTCCTGTTTTTCCACCAGGAGACACCCCAGAGACATGCTGTCAAAAACAACCACGGAACTTTCTCACACTGTAACCCAGTATTCCCAGGGAAAGGCTTTAGAAGGAGGGATCGTTTCCTCAACAACTGCACCACTTTGCTGTGCAGTTCCCAAGGAAAGAGGTTCCTGCCGCTCCAGCTGAACAGGGCCCCCTCTCTATCTCTCTACTCCAGCAGGGGCCTGTCCAGGCTTCTGGGGAGACAAGCAGCGCTGCTCAATGGAGCCACTCATGTATCAATTACCTGAAATATCAAACAACGCATAAGAGGGCGATTTATTTGTTTATTTGACTTTGGTGGTCGGATTTCTGGCAAAACTCAAAGATGCAAAGTCTAATAACCCGAGAGGAAGCCGGGTCATTGTCGTCTCTATCACAGTCCATCACCCAGGAAATTCAATTCTGTGCTGCACAATACAGTCAGACAATAATGACCAAAGAATAAATCTTGTAGTTTTTGAGGTGAAAGAAAGGCCAGCAAAGAGGTGCTGCTGTGAAGATAAAGAACATTACATGAACAACACAGTCGTGGTTCAGTTACTTTTAATTCACTTGGATCCTGAGGTTAAAATGAACCTTGTTAGGACAAAAAAACAGGTCAAATGTTTGGCTACATTTGTGCTGAAACTTTCATTTGTGACTTATCATGTCACCATCACGGACTGCATTGTCAATAAACAATGCAGAGAGCTAACAAGTAGTGTCTCCTGACAAGTTCTGAAAAGCCAACCTATTGGAACTCAACAGGCTGTGTGTGGGGCAGGGAAGCTGCTTTTGTCATGATAACTATGACGCTGAGCTTTTGACATGCATATAGGAAGAGAAAGGTGTGTGTGTGGGGTGGGGTGGGGGGGTTAATGGAAGACAGTGATTTGCTAAAGTGCTAAGGGCTGATGAAGGAGAGGGAAGAATTTAAACAAATCTACAAGTGTATGGAAAGGTAAGAATTAGCTAAACTAACAATGAGACCAGTGTAACGTCATACTACATCTGCACATGCTCCATAACCACAACCAAAGACCCAAAGAGGTCTGATTTACATGAAAAGTGAGGATCAGTGGAGGAGGTTAAAATGCCTACATGATCAGTTACAAAAAAAACCTCAATTTTTATCAACCCTGTCTGCCCCCACCCCTGGAAACTCTGACCCTGCAGTGAAATGGCCTGATTGTCAACAGACTGGCCTGTGAGTGCAGCAGTTCTTTGATAGGTGGGGGAGAATTAAGAACAGGAGAGGGGAAGCAGCCACAAAAGCCTTCTGTCGCTGCCTGGGAGTGGGGTTACCTGCTCTCTGTGGCGGAGTCTAATTTCACACATGATGTGTGCATGTATACGCATAAGCATGCACATCAGAGTGCAAAATCTCACACAGCTGCTGCAGGAGCGTGAGGGCAGGGGAGTGTGCATGTAGCTCCTCTGGGGATAAACGAGGTTTGTTTGTCAAGCATGACACAAGGACAAAAGCAGCCACATAACTAAAGTACTGGGTGACAGATAGTTATTGTTCTCTAGGAAATGACATGACAAGCTGCTGAAAGCAGAGGGAGATGTTTCCTGCTAAATAAAGTTGTTTTATGTGAACTAGGTCTCATTCTGGGTGGGAATAAATTTAGCTATCAGTTTCACAGCTGCAGCACCTCTCTAAACCACCTGGAATGAAAAAAGGCACAATTAATCACACTCATGACAAATGGGCTTCAAAAGCTCTTAAATAAGTTCATAAATGATCTCTGAAGTAATTCACAACACAAATGTTTCATGATTAGGCAGTGAGGTACAACAGATTACAGGGAGACAGTTATTAAAGGCACAGTGAATATTAAACGATTAATCACTGATAACGGGCTAATTAAAATCCATTTTTAATTAAAATTATAATAGTACATCACACAACGTGAGCAAGCAAAGAGAGTGAAGGACAGGGCTTGCTTTTTGAAAGAGGAAACACATCCAGCATTACATTGACAGGAAGTAAGAAAAGTGCAGTGGCTGGAAGATACAAAGACATCTCAGGAAACAAAAGCTTCAAAGGTGAAATGAGCTACAAGAAGTAGGAAACCACCCTGTTCCTCAGGCAAATTCAATGACAGCAAACTACATAATTAATATTCCTTTTCTGAACTGTGTCTGGTCACACCCATAATCTCTTTTTTCCAAACACTGGGCGGCTATTCCTGATAAATAATGTGAAGTCACTGTTGCTCTGTGATCTTGGATTTATCATGTTTTCCTTCCTGTTTAGAGCTCTTCTCACCAGCCGAAGTACTATACCTGATGGTGCAGTCACCTGCTGGGAACAAGCAAGAATGTTTTTGTCTCAACTCTCATTTCTGTTAAAAAATTATGTCATGTTTCCATCAGGTACAGGAGGATGAAAAGAAACTGGTGTCATATAAGTCAAATGTTGTACACAAGACTATCAGATAAGGCCCTCATCCTCAAAAACAATTTAATCAGATTCTGAAAAAGCAAGTCTATGTAGTGCAGAAAAATGACTTTGCACTTGTGCATAATTTGTCAAAAAGTTTTCCCATGACAGCTCCCTGGCTCTGTAGTTTAAATATGCTGTCTATAAATTTTATTCCTCAATGTGAAGGTATAAATGGTGTTTATAGTCTTCGCCACACTGCCAGCAACAACATATAAGTGTGTGATTCTGCCTGTTTCACCTGATCTTTTCCACAGTTCTATCACAGGAGGAAAAACACGGGTGAATCACAACTTTAATAATGGGTGCAGTGTGTTAAGTGTCCAGTATTCTGGCTCACTGGTTTGTATTATGGGACACAAATGGAACAGAACCTTCATTATGTTAGTAATAACACCTGTGTTTTTCGCTCTATGACAAATCAAAATGTCTGCTCTGAAAAATATAACCAGTGCTGTTGTTTCAAACAAGCCTGCTAAGATGCAAACAGGTTAATATGTACAGCATAATGCATAACATCTAACCATGCAGTTCACGAAAGCCTTGTACCAGATACTGTATGTCTGACATCATGGACTCTGCTTCCACCTGCAGGTAAGCGGAGGAGCATTACAGACAATAACTGCATAATAAATAACATTTTCCCTGGAATATGCTTTTTCACTGGTTCTGCTAAGAATTTGTTGCATAAGAAATGTACACAAGACATTACAAATAGGCATCTTAAATAATCAATAGGAAAGGCACAATTAAACAGTAAACAATAAAATGAACGATGGCTGAATTACGTTTAGCTGTAATTCAGAACATTTCCACTCACATTTCCAAATGGTCAAAGCAGACCACCCACCTTGTTCTACTGGAGGTTTCTTCTGTTAAAAGAGTTTTTCCTCTCCACTGTCACCTGGGGCTTGCTCAAGTGGGATTGTGGGGTTTTCTACATAATTCTATATATAGTTATATTTTGTAAGGTCTTACACTGTAAAGTGCCTTCAGAGGACTATATAAATAAACTGAACTATCAAGTCGTTCAAATAACAGGTGGAAAAAAATGCAGACACATTGTAGTGTTAAAATGGACACCTTTACTCTCCCACACGGCATTCATATTGTACATTTTCAATAGAAAAATAAAATTGCCACCTTTGGAGCACATTTGAGTGTAACTATGGCTCTTTCTATAACATCCCAGACCAATGCCCACAATTCAAAGATGGGTTTCAAAATGTTCATGTCTTTGCAGCCAAGATTCCTTCAGCAGAACAACACATTCATCCAGCTTATCGTTTGGTTCATGCGCAGTTTCTTTTTACAGAAACAAGACAGATGCTGGTCACAAGAAAACATGAAACACTGAAACTGGTGGCACACCGTAAGAGGCAAGAACCATGCATAGCTATGTTTTTGATCAAAAAACAAAAAAGAAGCAGAAACCAATTAAAAATCACTCAAATAGAAGAACTACCAATTTATTGGACACAATTGTGGTTAAACAGAAGACGAGAAATTCTGAGCCATGTGTAACCCCCTGCCCACCCAAAGTTATTTTCATTTAAATATAGTAATTTTAGTGAGTTCTCTTGCACATAAATAGCATCATTATTGCTCATTAGAAAAACAACAATCTCTGAAAAGTAAAACTCACACATACTGGCACTGATCTACAATGTGGTATTTAATTGGCCTTAAGAAAGCTAAACCAACAGCAAAAAGAAATGTTAGCAACTGAACCGAACTTTATTAAAACTATGAAAATAAGCATTTCAAAGCTTCGTCATAGTTAAAAGTATTACAGGTAAGAAAAGTAACTCAAAAACAAATATTGTACACAGACACTGAAGTCAAATTAACACAAGGGAACCAATTAATCAGTTAATTTATACATATAATTGGGAGACAATAGGTCCAAATAAAACAGTCAAATTATGCTTGTTTAGTGAATATTTACAGATTTGAAGATAATCAGTGTTACAATTTAGCTTCATTTATGGGTCACTCATTCATCAGCGCCGTTAGTCTGAGATGTCCGACAAGCGGAATCGTCTGCTTCTTCATCCTGAGAGAGAGAGAGAGAAAAACAATCAGTGAATGTGACTGAGCTGATCACTGGTTCAAGATAAAAATGAATTAGATGAACACAAAGTTGGTATGTTTAAAAATGGTGCACCTTTTTCAGCACTGCCAGCAGTCCTTTGACAGTGGACATCAAGGTGGTGGATGTCTTGCTAATCTGATTATAGTAGATCGTCTTCTGCTCCTCTACAGCCTTCAGAGTCTGCTCAGTTTGGTTCAGAGTGCTTTTCACTTCCTCCAGCTCCCTGGAAAAGGCTTTGTTGGCTTGCTCCAACTGTGCTTTAACCTTAGCATCTTCATCTGGAATGAGACAAGCTGAGTGAGTGAGAAGTTAAGTGGAAGACCACATAGAAGGCAGGCCCGCCAAAATTCATATCAGGTTAAAGACTTCACTCATACTTTCAGCGCTGTTTGTCCAACGTTGGGTATGCATGATGCAAATTTCTTCACCTACCAAAACCTGCAAGAACCTGTGGTAAACTCTGGTAGACTAAAGCCCAAAAATCTGTTTCCTTGCAGACTGTCCATACTGCAAACATAATGACTGCATATGCAACCCACAGGTGACAGGGCACTTCCTTCATGCACCAAAGGTATGCACTATTTATTTCAGCATTTTTCAAATTTTAATGTTAATCAGTCAATTACAACAAAGAAATGTTTTCTTCTCGCATGTCATGTTTGCAGGTCATGTTTTGTAGTGCACATGTGGAACGTGTCTAAGTACACATATCATATTATGGCATGAATAGAAGTGTGTACTCATCCATCCGAGAGCAAGTGGAAACCATGTTGAATTAATGACCAGCCCTAAAACACTTCACATGCTGCTAAAATTCTATCAACTCCTGCATGTATTGTATATAACTGTCTGTATTGAAGACAGGGACACATTTTCTGTCCTGTGGGACAATTAAGTTTGGTCTCTTGAGTCTTCTATAAAAATGTGCTTTGTCCCTACAGAGCATTTTACAGAGCTACTCTGTTTGCCACTCCACCATTTGGTAGCAACCTGCCAGTCCATGTGTCAACAAGAAATGACATGAAACTGGGCTTCTTCGTAACAAAGCTCAATCTGAGCCACAGCATTTCCCCGACGGATTACTGACAGAGTGTAGCTTGCAATTAGTGACACTATGAAATCAGGTTAACATTATAATATAACTTAAACCATACCCATTTTGGCATCTTGCTCCATGAGCTTCTGTTCTATCTCCTCTCTTGCTTTCTCACTCTTCTCCAGTTTCTGCATCATGCTGCCGATGTCGACCATGGCTCCATTATAGACGATAAGATTACCAGACTCACTGGCCTCTGACTGAACACGAGCTTTTGAAGCAGGTAGTAGTCCTCGATTACCTGGCAGAAAGAAATGAAAAGTTCATAAAGGAAAACAATTTCCTGGCAGTCTTCAGACATATGGTAGCTGCAGATTATTTTATGACCCTTCCAATGTCATGGTAGCAGTAAAAGTTTGCTTAATTGACTCAAATCAAAACACAGATTAAAAACAACCATAAAGACCAATGTTATCTCACCTATAAGATTTTCTATATGTGCTTCATTATAGGAAGGAACGGGCTCATCCTTTCCTCTGTCTGTCAGTTTACGGTAGTAACAAGACTCTCTGACCACTGGTTTGTTCAACAGCTTCTTTATCTGGAAAAAAAAAAAATCAATATGACAGTAACTGAGCTGTAGGTTTATGTACATGTCCCCAGGAAAAAAAAGACAAGAACATTAGTGGACAGGCAGTGAGTGAATAACACAGTCTGACAGACTAAGAATCAGGGATAAACAGGCATGTGGAAAGAGACCATGGACATGATTCGGTTTGAGTGTGTGTGTTCACCTGAGCACGAGAAAGGTGTAATCCCAGTGTGTACAAGATCTCCTCCAGGTCTCTCTCCAGCAAATAGCCACAGTGGCTCTGGTCAAAGTAGACAAACGCCATCAGCAGGTCCTTATTGTGTGTGACCATCTGCTTCTTTTCCTGGTGTAACAGCAACAACCACATTTATACCAAAAACCATTTTTACACTACATCACTGTCATAATAATTTGACTACAGCAGTAAACCAACCAACCTTATCCTTAGAGGACCTCTCTTTGGATGACTTGCGGTCATCCTTGCGATCTTTCCTGTCTCTGTCATTGGAGTCGTCATCATCCTTGTCTAAGAAATAGCAAGAGAAAAGTGAAGGGGACAAATGGAGAATGTTAAGTCAAACATCAACTAGTAGAAAGAAAATGTTGAATCATAACTACACTTCTAAATTATATTATTATTTTAAATAAAAACAGAAACTGTGGAAATGTTATCCATCACAGGTTCAGCGTGGTGCATGGTTTCTCGTCACTGACCAAATGATTTTGTGGGAAATTAATTTAAAAAATCTATTCATAGAGAAGGAAAGTGCAGTACCATCATCATCATCATCCTCTGCATCTTCAGCCTCCATGGGGTCGTATTCTTCAGCGTTGGCCATGCTACCATCATCTTCATTCTCCTCTTCATCACGAGAGTCTTCCTTTTTTACTGCCTTTTCGTCATACTGGTTAAAAACAAAAGTCACAGAGCTATATGAAAACTAAATGCATGTGTTAAGTAAATGACATACCAATAATCAGGCTGGTGTGAATGATGTACCTTCCTCTTCTCCTCCTCATCCTCTTTGGTCTTCTTTGCAGTCGGTTCTTCTGTCTCCTCGTCTTTTTCCTTCTTTATTTCACGCTTTTCAGCCTCCTTCTTTTCTGCCTCTTTTTTGGCTTTCTTCTCCTTTTCCTTTTTTTCGTCCTTGGCAGGAAGAGCAGCAAGGGCTTTATATATGCGGTAGCCAAAGTCTCTCTGTAGCATCTCATTAAACAGCTCAGCAAACAGCGAAACCTTTAAAAAAAAAAAAGAAGCAAATTATCAAACTATATTATCAAAGTAGCCAAGAAGAGTAAATTAAATGTGAAGTGTCAATATATCTCACCTCAAAAGAGTGCTCCTTGTTGTCCTCCAGTCTGTAGTCCAGCAGCACACTCAGAGACATGACACTGCAGTCAAATTTGCCATTTTTGGCTGCCCAGTTTGGGTGTACGAGGATGGTGGGCTCATCAGGGAGGATGTAGCGTCTTTCTCTCCGCTGACACTCAAGCTCCTCCTGTCTCTTTCTTTCCTCCTCCTGATGGAGAAAAACACTTCACTTAAATCTAAGATAAACCTAATTTCTAAATAGGTTCTGAATAGGAAAAGAGTATCAATAGTATGTCTTGAAAAGACTATCAAAACAACAGACCAAAGAAGCTACTTAAACAAATAGTGAAACGTTTCCAGCTGACATGACTCAACTACTACATCACTTCATGTGGATGACTGAGAATCTTCACCGACCTATACCAAACAAAATTCTTGCCTCATAACATTTACAGAGCTGTTTTGTACTCTACCATATAAACGAGACACCCACATTAGTGCTATCAAAAAGCCATTACCTGTACTGTATTCCCTCATAAATCATATCCATATAATCATTCAATTAATAATAAGGTCCTCTGTACCTCTCTGTCTTCCTCAGTACGAGTTGGCTCTTCTTCCTCAGCAGCTTTGATCTCTGGTTTCTCTGGCTCTTTGGACTCCTCCACCTGTTCCTCCACTTTCAGCTGCTTGGTGAGGCGTGCAATAAGCTGTGACTTCAACCCCTTAGAGCTTAGAGAGCGACAATCAAGCTCCTTGCGCAGGTCATTTACCTACAGAGAGACAAAACAGGGACGAGGAGAAAAATGCATTTACCTTGAAAAGTGAGGTGGACAGGCTGTAACTGGATGATCCCAGCATCTGTACTGAATAAAGTTCATCATTGACAACTTTTTTTTTTAAACAATGACAGAAAAGTCTGAATGCTGTCCTTCATTTTGACAGATTAGAACACTGAGGGTAATTTTCATATAATTGATTTATTAATTAATTCCAGTTGGAGGCGAGTGTCCATATATTTTGTAAGGTCCAAATCAACTGAACTTGGCTCCCACATATTTATTTACATATATTTCCTTCTACTGTGGCACCTGTTTCCTCCACCTTTTCAATTTGCACTCACTGAAATGCATATCGTAGCTTTAAACATGTCGTATTAAAAAACAAAAATTTAAATGACAGATGATAATAGATTTTGACAGAATTTTTATGTGCCTGACTGTAAAAAAAAAGACAAACAAGAAAGATGAACAGATCCTCTGTCCTGGTGTGCACGCAACTGAAGCAAACTACACGTGACGTGGTACAGGTATACAGGAAACTTTGACACATTTGTTCCTCGTCTCCCTGCCACAGATAGCTCCGCTGCACATCTAACTATCAGTGTTGGGACATTTTCCTTGAAGCTTACCTTCATTGATTTCGGGTCAAGTTTAGCCCAGTGAGTGGGAGTACTAACATCCTTCGATTCATCATCATCCTTGTCCTCTTCCTCCTTGATAGGAAATAATTAAGATAGAGACAGGCAGAGAGAGAGAAAGAGGTGGGATAACAGTCAGCACAACACTCATGGCCATAGTGAGCTTTAAAGTTGATCCGTGCAAGAAGCAAGGTCACATCTGTCTTTCATTGTCTCATCCTAGCGAGCTCTCGACTGTGTTTAAGTCCACTGCTACTGAAGCATACACAGGGAAGCTCTCTAGCTCTTAAGAAAACCAACAGATATGCCCCCCAGCTGCCAATCAATCAATCTGTGGAACACAAAAAAGGTAAAAATCAATGAGAAGTGTATCCAAAGGGTGTGTATGTACATCAGGTGAACTGAAGCTGGGTTCCAAACAGAGTGAGGATAGGGTGGCCCTACCATGGTCTATGACTGGGGTTTTGTACATTGCCATTTATGGATTTTATACACCTATGTCAGATAGGAGCGTTCTGTCCTTCTGTCCAACCAACTGCCCTGGAAAAACCAAGTTCTACATATGTCCAAATGAGAATGTAGAATCCAACAACAAGAACAGACAAGAAACAGGATTTGGGGGAAGTTCTCTTTTCGAAGTCAGATGATGTAAAAAAATAAAATCATATAAAAACACACTTCTAAAACAAACGTTATTTACACACAACTGATTCCACAGATTCCAGTTTTAAGAAGAAAAAACACAGACTTCCAGTGTTAAGAAAAAAATCTCCACTGGATCAAATTTGATCAACTATGAAACCAATTTGCCATCACCCAAAATGAAACTTGCAAGCAAGTGTTGTTTAAAATAATGCTTGGCAAAATGCAATGATCAGCATGAAAGATTTCACCCAGATTAGCACCCAATTATGTGTCTGAAGAGCTGGATGCTGTTTTATCAGTTGCGATTGGGGCCTACACAACACAACCTAGTCTCACTGCTTCCACTGTATGTGTCTGCTGGATGTGAGGGAAGGTGGGAGTGCTAATGGAGGAATGAAGGAATTTGAACAGAGGAGAAGGGCACAGGTGGAGGAGTAAAACAGAAGAAGCCTAGGTGAGGTTTGGTGGAACAATAATCTGCCTGTGTTCGTGTCTGTGTGCATGTATGGTGACATGTGCTTGTGTCTGGTGTGTATCTGGGGTTTGTTTTTTGTAATTCCTGTGCCTTCCTGTGAGAAGCGGAAATGAGAAGAGAGGGATTAGCGGTTCAGTGCCTGTTCTCCATCTGCCTCCTTTCGCTCGGCCGACAGCTTCTCAGCCAGCTGCTCCCGGAGTCGCCGTGACAGCACCTCCCACTCTGAGCGGGTAGGAAGGCAATGCCAAACATCCGGAAGAAACAAAACCACTGTCTCCACATGAGCAGGGACTGTCCGCCCCTTGTGTGTCTCCTCCGGCCGATGATAGCGAATCTCTGCAAAACGATACCTGTCGCAAAGGAAGAAGGTGCATTGGAAAGAAACATTCTTGTCAGGACACAGTATAAAAGGCAAGCCTTGCTAAGGCGAGCCTTCTACAGCTACTCCCTCCCATGAGGTTACCGAATGATGTACACATCATTAAAGTGACCGTTCTCCCACACAACACACAGCTTAGACAAATGGACCCAGTCTGCAGCTCTCCAACTGTTGTCACAGGTTACGGCAGCCATTTTGAGAAAGTTGACAAACAATCACATAAAATAAATCACACCCCAAAATTCTTCCCCATTATAGCTTCAGCCAATTATGGATGAGTGTTCTGCATTTAACCTAGGATACACTTGATGCACTACATTAGGTTTGTGCAAAGAGAGAAAGAATTAACAGGACAGTGAAAGCCAGTTAAATATGTAAGATATTTAACAGAGACAATAGAAAAATAAAATAAAAAAACAAAGTAATGACAGTGTCTTCTGGTCCAGGCTACTGCTTCCAGCCACAAATCCATGCGTTTGGTTTTTCCATCACAATGAAATATGCATATATATGAGTGTGACAGAAAGAGAGTGCCAAGACAACAACACACCAAAGGCCAAAAAAACATTGCGCAACACAGTAAATAATAATAGTAAATAATATATAGCAAATTAACAATGCAATCAATATTTAGAAAAGGAAACAAAAAATTACCACCCAACAAGAGATTTAGTGTAGAAGTAGTAAAATTAAAAGCATATTACAGATACTCAATCTGGAATTTTAGTACAAAAAGACTAAATAGATTTAAACAGAAACTATATTGATGAAAATGAATATTGATGAGAATGTCTTACCACTGAGTGCACAGACTAAGGTCTATGGCTGTGAGTGCCTTGCAACAGCGTATGGCTGTCTTTATAAGGACTGATGGATCCTTCTCTGGGTCAGCTCCATCCAGAGAGGGAGACCAGTGACCACCAATGGCCATGGCCTCATCTTTACCTCTCATTCCCACCAAAAACTGAAGGAGAAAGACAGACAGGTACGTAGGAGAGCCACAGAATATAGGTTAGATGGAAATAGGGAATGTGGATAAAAGGGTGTGGATGGTGGAAGAAAGAGTAAAAATGGGGATAGAGACAGGGAGAAGACATAAAGGTCAGCATCGTATTCAAATAATCATACCTCTGAGGATCCCCAAACCAAAACAGAAATGCCAGTGCCTTTTACACGTGAGCCAACATCAGTTAGGACTTTTCCACATTGTGAGTACTCAGCAATGGAATAGGATTATTACATCATTGTAAACTCAGGTGCACAGTACAAACAGGGAATGACTATATTGTACCTTAATAAGTCTAGCAGGATGTTGGAAGGAGTCTCTGACTTCCTGTGGGTCCTCTGCCAGAGCACAGGACTTGTGATAGAGCTCCTCTAAACTGGGGTTAGCTAGCAGCATCACCTGAAACAGAAAGACACAAAATGTTGGAGTGTGGAAAATGCCCATCTTCTAGTTCCCCAATCTGTTCTGATTGGCCAGCTTGTGGAAGTGTTCCTGTGGGCCAAACTATGCCCAGTTGGAACAGCACCTACCAAGAAACAACCTAGCTGAAAACCGTACTGCATACTGGCGCAGGTTGTGAATACAGTTGCCCTTAAATTGCCACAAAGAGATGAAGACATTGCTTAAAGTCTGTTGCTGGCCTGTAACTGTATACATTGTTGTTTTATGGTTTAGTCTTTGGTAAAAGTCAACAAAGTTAATTTTCCTTCACAATTGAAAAAACACTCTGCGAGACATATCGACCTCTGTATGAACACTCAACTAATGCTAGCTGTGAGTGGAGCTGTGGCAACTAAACTGAGAGGTGGGCGGAATGGCGTACTTAGTCAGTGTAGGCACGCAAAACTGATGGTCAGTTTTGGATTTCCACACCACTTGACATCAACGGATGCACACATCTGCAGTTTTCTGGTTGACCACTGTATCTTACTGCAGATAAGAGTCACACTGGTGCAGTGTATTTATCATTGCCAGTCATACCTTTGCACTGTAGGTGTGGTTGGCATCAGGAGGGTCCAGCACAGCTGTGTTCTTAACTAGCGGATCCACTTCTTTGTGCAAGATGTGGAAGTTGCAGGCATTGCTAAATTGGAAGGGTCGTGTCAGAGTGAAGGCATCCACCCAGGTGAAGACCGCATCAAAGAAGTCGCTGGGAATGTAGAGGCTCTGATAGCGTCTCCTCAGCTCCATCATGTCACAGCTTGAGCTGGAGAAAACAGAGGACAGTAGCTATCTCAGGAACACGTTTCAGTGCCTGACATATCACATCATTATGATCCCTTTCCAACTAATATCATCAAACACTGAAAAGATTGTACTCACCCATCTAAGCTAAACTTGGAAAACTGCACAGTGTAGCGAGGCACTACCCTGCGAGGCCGTCTTGGTGAGCGGTCACGTCTTGGCGAGCGGTCTCTGGAACGTTTGCGTGTGGGCGAACGTTCTCTTGATCGCCTGCGTTCACGGTCTCTGTCTCGACTAACAAATTTCATAAATTAGACTACCAACAGGCAGAATTTCAAGAGAAAATGGCACAAGCAGCAGTTAAGTGCATATTTTAGTGGCAAAGATTAGATTATCTCTTGTAACATCTATCGCCATCTTACCTGCGTTCCTCTTTTGTTCTGAGGATGAGTTCAGGGCCCCGATCATTGCGACTGGGGAAACGTGGTGGAGGTTCAATCCGTCGGACAGGCTGTGGCTGTGGCATCATTCTCACTGGAGGCTGAAGCAGACCACCAGGAAATACATCTAGGAACAAAACACAGCTTTTACACACAGCCGCTTTTATATTGTGGTCAATGTTGTGCCAAAACAGCTTTAAAATGGTTGTCACCACTTATCTGACTCCTTTATATCCAACAGAACATGTATTTAATCCCACTAACAAGTATTCTACCTTTGGGTGGAGGCTGTGGCAGCAGAGGCTGAGGAGGGTTTTGGAGGAGAGGGGCCAGAGAGGCAGCAGACAGCTGGGCCTGCAGGAGGGAAGGGGGGGGAGCCTGGGCTGGAACGCTGAATGTGGTTGGGGGAGGTAGCGACTGCAGCATGGTGGGAGTTGCCTTCATCATGTTAGGAGCCTGAGGCTGGCTCTAGAGAAATGGAGGCACAAATATAAAATAGGGAGAGGTGAACACATGTTCTAACTCAGACCTGGAACAATCTTCAGCTAACATGCCACGAATGCATAGCAAATAAGACAAAATCATGGTCAGTGGCTGCTTGAAAGAAGGAAGCTGAGAGAATGTCTGAATGTCTGCTTAGATGAGTGAGCTATAGAAATCCTATCAGAAGTGCCTCGATAGGTCCAAATAAAGGAATACCTGGTGTAAAACAAATTCCAAACTTAGAGGGCACCAGACTGAGTTCAGTTTAGTTTAGTTTTACTTGGGGACATGGGTCTAATCTGGGATCTACCAAAAGTAATTTTGAGTTTTGACCTGTCTGAAGCAAAAAACAAAGATTTTTGGGTGAAGAACATAAGAAGCACCAATTTAATAATAAAAAAAAGTTACATTGTCAGCGGTCTCTTCTGAGATTTTCTTACATAAAGCCAGGTACAAGCTTCTGTATATTACGCTGATGCCTACCTTATACTGAACACAAATGCTACCATTAAAACTGCATATATCATGATGCTTGTATTTTTACAAACCCCAAACAGCACTGCATTTGTAATACATTGTTATAATACATTTCTATACAATTGGAAACATTCTCATTTCACACTATTCCTGGCATTTCTTAAAATATGACATTCTATTTACAGCTGCTCTCCTGAGGTCCCTGTCATCTGTAATGTGCATTAAGAAGCCAAAAGTGTGAAAACACCTCTGAAATCCCAAGCAAAAAAAATACAAACTGGGCAAAAAGTCTAATCAGCCACCAGAAGTGTATTCAGACATTTACAATGAACCAACAATAGCCTATCTTTAAGACAAATTAAATAAATGTATATTAAATTAAAGAAATATGTTGTTAAACTACTTTAAAATGTGTTTGTATTGATTTGGAAACAATGGCAAGCTGAACTAACACCCAAAACTGCAGTTAACCAATGTAACATCGGAAAGAAACTGAGGTGATAGCAGGACTAAAAAAGGGTGAAATTCAGGGCTAGGAGGTTACATTTTGTCTGTTGTCCCCAGTGGAGTGCATGTCTGAGTAGCGCAGCTGCATCCCTGGCTCACTGTAAAGGCTGCCGAGCTGTGGGGAAGCTTGAGGTAAAGGCTGAGGCTGCTGCTGTTGCTAGGAGGGATTAAGAACACAACAGTCAATAAAAGACAAAAAAGTACAGGGATAACTTCAAATCTGGAAAAAAAGGTGATTTGTTCAGGGTTTAAAACAATTTGTCAATTTGACCATAAATCCTTTGTCATAGAATAAAGTCTCTTCAAATGTTTAACCAGATCAACAGTGCCAATAACTATAATTAACTGAAGAAATCATGCAAACACCAGATCAGACCAGAGTTTCAAAATATAAGATGACTAGTACTATATTGGGCAATTTTTGTAACCTCTGTTCACATTTTGTGCAATTTCCAGGATCAGAGGGGCTCTTATTCAGCTGTTTAGAAAAAGGCCATGGCAATTTTAAAACAACAAGTGAATATATATATATAGCTGCTGGCGGCAGCTATACAAAACAGAATTCATGCAGAACTTGTAGTATTACTGTGTTCAACACAAATGTTATTTATTCAAACAATTTCCTTTTCTTTGATTAATCTTGAATATATTCATGTGTAACTTTGTGTAAAGTCCAAGACTTCTCACCGACTGGTTTCCTAGCTGAGGTAAGGTTTGGATTCGCTGGGCATTCCACTTGAAGGGCATGTTTGGGTTGTACACAGCTTCCACTAAGACCCTGTCACCCACCTGGGGAGTCTTCCCTTTCACAGCACTGAAAGATATTTTAAAAAGCATTCAGCTATCTATCAAATTTAAAATGGCAAATATATCTACATCAACACACCCTTTTGCACAAGACATACAGTCAGAGAGATGCAAAGAAACACACTCTCTTTCACCTTAGCTGAAAGAAGACATCTTCATCTACAAAGCCAAATGTGTCGTGAAGCTTGTTGACAACACCAGTGAAGACTCGTTGTTTCTGTGGCTGAGTCTGCTGTTGGTGGCTTGAACGTGGTGTTGGGTAAGACACAGTAATCTGGGCTGTCTGCTGGGGATTGGACAGACTTAGGCTGGTGGGCAAAGCAACTGGAGGCTGGGAATCAGGAAAAGAAAGAAGGATAAATATCTGCTACTATGAACACAATTTCACTACGTGTGTAAAACCGATCAATAACTACAACAGAAATTCTATAAAAGTGGTAAAACTGACTGAGCCCAATAAGGCAAAAATTCTTTGCACAGTGCAGATTACCTGAGAGATCAGTGCCTGTTGAGGCTGTGGGAGCTGTGAGAAAAAAAGAAACACAGAAAATACCAAATATAAAAAGAATGAACATTTTGTTGACTTGATACTACAGATTCCCCCACATTGAAATGTTATGCATGGCTTTGTGTTCACTAATGGCTTCTGCTGGGCGAAACAAGATCTATTTAGTGCTACATATAAAAGATGGTTGAGTAAATTACCCTTACAGCACATTCACATGATCTGTTTCAAGAGACAAGTTATTAGAAAATATGGCTAACTATAGCATGGAGAAAACTGGATACGAATGATTCCTGGAGAGAATTTAATCTCATTTTAAAGGAGGTCAAAATTATATTACCAGCAGTTAAATCAAATCTAAGAGCATTTTAAATTTAGTAATGTATGAGCTGACCTATGCCAACTTCCCCGGCAACTCTATTATGCTGACACATCATCGGGACAGAATTTTTAACATTCTGTTTGGAGTCAGCCAATATATTTTTCTAGGTAGTATGAAGACTATCCAAAATAAAGTGTGACACTAAGCAAAATGAGTCTACATCTCACCTGATGAGGTACATTGTACAGTTGTTGTTGTTGTGGAGGTTGCTGTGGAGGTTGCTGCTGTTGTTGTTGTTGCTGCTGCTGATGCTGATGCTGATGCTGATACTGCTGGAGAGCTGTATTGATCTGAGACTACAGATAATAAAAACATCATGAGACACACTGGAGTTGATCAGTGTACTGTGACCATGACAAGACACATAAACTGCTGTCTGTGCTTTGAACTACCTTGCTATGACTGACCTGCTGAAGTGCTGCTGCTGCAGCCGCTGCAGCTTGTTGCTGCAAGGCAGCAGTTTGCTGAGACAGCTGATAATTTGCAGCAGACTGGTTGCTAAGAGAGGCTGCAGCCAAGGCTGACTGTTGAGAGTAAACAGATGGAGATGCTCCCAGAAGAGATGGCTGCTGAACACCAAGAGCTACAAAGAGAAAAAAATAAGGCACCATATTAAGTAAGGTTGGAAAAATGGGGAATATTTATGTTGAATAAGTCAGATGAGTTGATGTCATTATGGGCATGTTTCACTGAATTTAGTTTAAGAATACAATAAAAAAGTTGTTTTTGAGCACCTGGTAAAATAGGAATTCAAAGTGCTTAGACCTTGCATTTGCTATACTTACAGTGCAGGCTGTTGAGATCAAGAGACTGTCCAGAATGGCCTGGCTGAGACACCGCTGTGGTGGCAAATTGAGTCGCCCATGGTGGATTCTTCTGTCCCCCAAACTGGGCCATGACTCATTCTAGTTAAGGGCAGTCTCTGCTCTATAGGCTGATGCTTATCACTTAAAACATAACAAACAATAGCATGAGGTATATTAGTAGGAACACTGGCAAATAATTTCAATTGTGTAACTAAATTACTGTAACAAAAACATATTTAATACGTTAGGATATGAGCAGTTAAAGTAGTGTGCAAAAAATACATGAATCCTAAACAGCCTTTTTTGTTGTCCATAAGCTGTCATTGTTTACTTTGCAAGGCAGTAAGTTAGCTACACATTTAAACGTGTGTCGGCCAAATTCACACAAATAGCCAGCACACCGTAAACAATTGGTGCAAAAACAACACTCACTGCATCATAAAAACTGAGGAGCAGGACACGGACATAACTCGTGAACGCCATAACGTCCCTCAAATATATTCTGGAGGAATATCTTCACTAATTTGAAGGCATATTTACACAACTAACATGCTATTAAGGACAGGTAGACAAGCCACAACTGCTATTAGCTTCTATCATTCCCTACCGTCACCTTAACTCCATTAATGTTAGCCCAACATGAGGGCCTAAAATATTTACGACTGAGGGATTGAAAAATGTCACTTTTGATCCGTACAATATTTCGTACGTTACTAAGCTAGCTAGTCAACTGCTGACACAGCAGCATCGATAGGCTGGCTAACGTTAGCAACTTCAGCTGACTTTAGGCTAGAGCAAACAGCTAGCTTACATTTTACATCTGGCTACCTACGAAATGCTGTTATAGTAATGGTTAACAAAGGTCAGCTAACACCTTTAGGCTTTTACACTATTGTGCATTCTGCAGCATTGTTAAAACGTGCCTTATTAAGCTAAAACCACATGAAAACACAGAACGGTTACGGCAAGTCAAGTACCTTGATACACAGCTAGCTAACACTTAGCATTGTTGCCAGATTAGCCTCGTGCTGGATTTGTTATCGAGAGCGAGGCCCGAGTTAACGTTCGCTGGCTCTGGTACTGTATTGCTTATCTTTTACAAGCATAAAAACACACATTCGCTAACAGAATTATCTCTTTCGCGTGCAACTTATAACTGCAAATTAACTGTTCCCAATAACTAGCGTTGTAAGGCTTTATCTAAAATATTGTCAACAGTGCTTACCGCTGTCCCCTGCACCGGCTGATAGACATAGACTGCGCATGCGCGAGCTGGAGAAGCCGATTTTGATGAATCAGTCAGTGAACTACGGTAGACTGTTTCATTATTGAGACGTGTGCCTGTAAACAGAGGTTTGTAAGTCTTTATGTTTAGATTTGTATATGTATTCACTGTGAACTGTTGCTGGTTCTGTCCAAAACACGACTAAGAAGAATTTAGTGGTAAAGTATTTGAGTCACAATTCATTATCCATTGCCAACAAATTCAAATGTTAAATGTTATAACTATGCCAGCTATATATACTGTACATAAACCTTCTCCAATATGCAGCCTATACAATGAGACCACTCTGTTCACCTATTTATCAGTACCTTAGATACTGCACTATTTCTACTGTTGGCAGAAATCAAATTTAAGCAGATTTACGCTGAAGCATTCAGATGACACTGATGTCTTAATTTTTTGCAATAACATCTTGTTTCAAAACCCTCAGATCTTGATTCTGATTATTTTCATGTTTACATGAAAATAGCAATTTTCATCACTGTATGTGAATTCAGATTTTTCATTAACAACTACACGAGTAGCATAACATAGTCATACATGTAAGAAAATGAAAACTTTAAAATATTTCACAAAAGGAAATAACAAATATTTGCTTTCAAATTGTGAACTGTGTTTAATGTGCGGTAAATCCTAAGAGTGGAACACTAAGCACATAAATACAGCATACAGGCCTTTTAGGATGTTACACTTTAAGCCTGATGATGAATAACTGTAGCCTAAGTAACATCTTATTTCACTTATAAACTAGCAAAAAACTGTTCTGTTTCATCAACACCTGGACCTTATCAAACCTTCACTCTGCATGATCATGACCAAGCTCAAAAACTTTCACAGTATCTACATCCTATGAAAATATTCTTTCAAAATATACAGTATTTATAAGAAATAAATACAACACAACATTCGCAGCAATCACATCAGAACATTTTTGTTTAAACAGAAAAATGACTGCATCTTCAGTATACACTCATACAGTATATACCTTGGTAACAGGGACATAAAGTACACTACCAGTCAAAAACTTGGACACACATGGAAATGACCATGTTTGTGAAGGAAAAGCAGATTTTATAACATCACATTGATCAGAAATACAGTGTAGACATTAACATTGCAAATGACTATTGTAGCTG
>JAUMHL010000007.1:11545919-11559239 GCA_032362345.1 Sandelia bainsii | reverse complement strand
AGCTGAAGACATGTATCTTTTCATGAACAACATGGTGATTCCTATGTGTGTCCAAACTTTTGACTGGTAGTGTATGTACATATAAATTACATTATAATTACCAGTATGGAGTATGCATGCAAAATAGCAGTATATAATTTTCTTGCTTCATGCTTATGTTGGAAATAATGCATGGCTATGTTTTTACACAGATAGACATATTTTTATTCTAACAAAGTCCATGAATGTGCAGGTTGAGGAAGCTTTTATTCTTGTAATTTGCGTTCCAGCTCTGTGAAAACGTTTGTATTGATTTTATCCACTTCATCTTCCACCTGGGCAAAAATGATAATTGGCAAAATGTTAAACGTGGCATAATAAAATGTAAATAGCATATTTTCTTCATTTTCACAATTTAATTTGACTAGTACTGCACTCATAGATTGAAAAAATACTGTCTGGTTTCATTACTCAGCATTTAGGGTCCAAGAACGTAAATTTAAAACATGATTATGGCATCATTTCCCATATATGATGATGTATGTGGGATATAGGAACTTAGGAGACCAATAGTGCAACTTGGACTCAGAACAAAAAAACTCTACATATCTCATCTTCATCTACAAAAACAAATCCTTGAGAAAAACTATGAAGCCTCTATTGTACTTTATGATAGATCTTGATATCTTAAATCACCTGTTCCACCTTGTCTACCTCTGGGATATAAAACTGCAGCATGTTCTGAATGCCGTTTCTCAGGGTGACTGTAGAGCTGGGACATCCTGTGCAGGACCCAACCAGCTTCAGCCTAACTGTGCCGTCCTCAAAACCCTTAAAGATAACATCACCTCCATCCTCCTGAACTGTAGGTCTTGTAAGTGAAAAGAATACATGCGGAACAGAACAACATAAAGGACAGACAGATTACAACTGTTATCTTAGTACGATTTTTTATTATACTGTCAACATCCGATTTATAGAAGCTGAGTAGAGCAATGTGAATGAATTGAAATGCTATTTAAAATACATTAACTATCAAACACTGGCCTTTTTTACTTAATGTTTACTAAATTTGTGCTAAAGGTTGCTAGTTTTGTACCTGATTCTGGTGTCCAGAAGCTCCTTTATCATAGATACTATATCATCATCATCTTCAGAGAGACCTAGCATAAAGAAAACACACAGTGTTGAGATTATAACACAATATAAAGTGAAGCAGCCACATTATTTCAAGATGACCAAAATAGCCACTCTCACTGCTTTCATGGTGCACCGCCCCTGTTGTTATCGGGTCGCCACTCTCAAAAAACTTAGCAATGGCCTCCAAAGCATGGCGCTTAATATCTGTCCATTCCACTTCCTCATCTGTCTGAAAGGACATGAAAGATCTCATGTTTCCTCTGCACTCATATTTCATGGGAATGAAATCGCTGAGATAAGGTGTACAAGTACATTTAATACATGCCTTAGTGACTGTGATGAAGTCTGGCCCGAAGAACACACTTTTAACTCCTTCGATTTCAAACAGGACCCTGAAACGAACATGTTATCGCTCATTTTAGTTCAGTTAGTGATAACAATTTATCATTGTGTGTCACTGATGATGACCTTGCTTTTGACAATGTCATTTTTATGACGCGAACACAACATTTATCAGCAAATAAAATATATTTACACAAATCTTTCATGGTGTCAGTTTTAAATCACACAAATCTCAGAGTATCACATTGTGTACTTTTCAAAGGAGACATTTTTTTCCTGTACTGCATGTAGGCCTACTCTTCAACCAAGCAAACTGATAACTGTCAGAAAGTGATGACTTGAAGACACAACTATGAAGATAATGTCAGTGGAAAAATGAGAATGGGAAAGCTGTATGCTCTGAACTCTGATGCATTAATTTAAAATCTTTTTGAATATTTATGAAACATGGACCTTATGATTATGCATCTTTCTCTTTCACATCTGCATGCAACACACTTTTTAAGAATAGGTGTAGTACAAACAGTACAAAACGCATACAATTGGCTGTACACAACTCAGTTTTTAAATTATTTCATTTATTAAGGGAAAAAAGCAGTCCAAACCACCACCACCATGGACATTTAAAAACTGCATTTTGTAATTACTCTGGTTATCTTTGTGTAACATTAAAATTTGTTTGCTTATCTGGATTATTTAAGTGTGACAAAGATGCAAAAAAATAAATTTGGAAAAGGGCAAATTACTTTTTATAGTACTGTACACATTTTACTTGTTCTGAGTTCAATGACTGGAAAGACTAAGGAGCACCTTAAAAAGTGTCTCTTGTAAATAGAAAACAAGTACAACATAAACACAACAAAGTATAAGAGTAAATTTGACACACAACCTGGCTAAAGATGAACTTTCAGCAGAGCTCGGAGAGGGAAAGTCAAGTGTCCCACTTCCTAGGACAGGTTTACCAGGAAGAAACTTCAGGCTTCTGGGGTTTGGAGTGTCTTGAGTCTGAATGGACAGGTGTCTTACTGAAATACATTATAAAACATTTTAGTTACATTTTAGTAGTTTATGTTATTATGAAGCCAAAAACTTATTCACTTATGTATATATTGATGGCAATTTACAATATGTAAATGTTCACTTTTTCCCCCTGATACCTTATAGACTGAACAATCAATTGACTATTAAAGAAAATAACTGTCTGATATAATAAAAAATAATTTCTGGCTGTGGCCTAACAGTTTACATGTTGGAATAACCCTACTTTCCCCCAGGTTTTCTGTGTGCTTGTTACTTGAAATATAAAACACAAAATTTACTACAAAGAAGCACAAGAAAAAAAAGATTACTTTTATATAGCAATGCTAAAAGATGGAGGACCTTTCATAAATGATACTGTTCTTCAGTGGCACAATTTCTGATAAATACGCAGCTTTCCTTAAGATGACCAAACAATGGCTTCTCACTTGAGAGGTGTGTGGCTCCTGTCCCAGGCTGATGCTGAACTTTTCTGAAGCTCTGGGTCGTGCACTGTGAGTGGTACAAGCTCCTGGTTTTATCTGGAAACCTTAAGTTACAACGTAAAGAGTATCCTCTTAGGAAAATGTTTGTGAGTCAACTTTAGACACCCACAGTTATTCCTTCTTCAGAATTAAACCCATTAACATAAGCGTTGATGTGTGTTTATTTTAGCTGTTAGCTCAGTGCTTTTATGTTATGTACATGTCCACAGACTATAAGCTAACGTTAAACTAGTTTAAAGCTTTTCGGTTTACTGACATGTTAACGTTTACAATCCTAGCTTGTTTTTGTTAGCGGCTAAGTCACATAGTCCAGACGTGGAAAATACACACACAGGCTCAAATTAAAAAGCAGCATATAACTAAAACACCGGTATATCCACCTGTATGTGGATGACAAGGATTAAGCGACAAACTGTTGCCTATTGTCGCAGTTTTCTAGTTAGCTAACGCTAATCGGTTAGCTAAAAGCACAATCTCATTTAAACATCGGAGGGGCAGGTGTTGTACTTTGCACAAACATCAAAACACATCTTATCAGCACTAAAAACTAATAATATGATACAGAAGAAGAAGTTCAAACCTGAAATGAACCGTATTTTTTGCTCGTACCAACTGATGAAGACCCCATCTCATGTGCGCCGCCATTTTGTTTGTTTTGAAAATGAGGACGTCATGTGGTAGACGGCACGTAATCCTGACCAGGACTCTGTGTGCTGCTTCTGCTCTGTATTCAGTTCATTTTCTTAATGAAACATTGAATAGTGGATTTATTGGTTGTAAGAGACAAAAATAAACCAAAAAAAGTTTACTAAATAAAAAGGGTACAATTGTTCATTAGCTATTGTCAATGGTAGTAGCTAGTAATTTAAGGTAACTACTTTATACTTCCACTCCACTACCTTTTTGGAAGCCAATATTGTACTTGTTACTCCCTCTACATTTATTATGTTTATATTATAATATAGTATTTGTATAATAAAATAAGCTATACTCAGCAAATAAATTATGATTTATGTTCCTAAGAATTCTCTATAATTCACAACCCATCCCATAGTACTAGAATTAGCTTCACCTTTATCCTGCACCTTATTAGTACTTTGAGTCTCTCTATATAAAAGCCTTTTTTTCTTTTATTTAAAAAAAGATGTAACAATTAAAGTGTTCTTTTTTCTTGCTACCACTGGCTGACAGGGAAAACAAAGTATGCCACTTAAAGCATTCAAAGCATTTCTTACTTCGTCGTCGTTTCAACCTGTTCTATGTCTGTAGGGTTTTTTAAATCAGTGTCTGTGTAGAAACATACGCAGCTGTGTATGTTCATGTTTCAAATCTCTTGGTACACAGATTCGGCAGAAGCTGGCTTAAGATAGAGCATAAATGTGAGTCTGTCTGAATTAAACAATGTAACTGCTTCAAGGAAGCCAACCCCTTGTTTCTCAACATTTGTTCTGTCGGCAGCAAGGTGGTGTTCCAAAGGAGTGGCAGAGAAAGAGACTCTCCCATAAAAGCAGAGCTGTGATCTGTATGGTTGCAGATTACTACAGGAGTGCTGAACTTTTATCATATAGGGTTAGAACTTTCTTGATCTGTTTTGTGTTCTAGTACTAATTTTGCTATGTAGGCATGAGGCTGACTCCATGAGAATTTACAAACACCTGAAGAGGTCTACTGCTGAGTGTTTGAAAAGGCACTTGGACTTAAGGAATACCAGTTTTAATTTGTTTCTCATCTTCCTCACCACCAAGACATGGTGCTCTGGATTATTTTCCCCATCTCTCTCTCCTTGTTGTCCTTCATTGGAACATGGGCTGTGTAAGTCTACCAAAGAGTCACGCTTTCTAATTTGTCTTTCCAGCCTTGTGAAACTATTGAAACATTTGTTTTAGAAGTACAGTCCAACTTTTACTCTGCCTCTCGCTGTGTGCTTTGTGCTAGTACCACATTTAAGTGAGTTAGTAAATACATCTCTCTATTGCTCTATAGTATTTAAGTATAATTTTCATCAGTATTATCTGCTTCTTAAAGCTTGTAGTTTAAAGTGATTATGAAGCTCTGTTTGTTAGCTGTCATGATAACAGGACTCCCTAGGCACTACTGAAAGTGACACTGATTATACTGATTATAAGATTTCTAAGACACTGATTATAAGATTTGCATTTGAACAGTATATTCCCAGATAGGAGAATTTAGATTCCAGTAAAACTAGCATTGAACAGGAAGTGATTTGGTCATCTTATTATTATTGTTATTATTAATAATAAAATATATATATATATATACATATATATAATATCTGTATGTATCTTCCTATGAAAAGTGAATATGTGGATATTCACCTTACAGCAGCACTGGAATGAGGCGACATACAGCTGAAACAATGCCACCCAGCTAGTTTTGTGTGTTGCAAGGTGTGTAAACGGGACGATCCAGATATTCCAAAAGACAGTGCTATTCAACAAACTGTTCCTTCAGCCAAGCCATGCATACTTGTACATCTACTTGTTATTGAAGTTGATAATAATTAAGCTGTGTTAGCCCTATGAACACACGTGTCCTTTTTCACTTTCTTTCCTTCTTTCTAGTTAGGGTTTAACTGAATATTTTATATGGACATACTGTAAATGACAACTGATATCTGTCACTAAGTGTAGAATCATAATGAATTCCTGCAAAGACAAAAGATTATGCATTTTATGCTTATGTATTAATATAAGTTTTTCTTTTGTTTTATATTTCCAGTTATGGCTTGGCCTTCTCTAACAGCCATGTTTGCTCCCTCAGTGACTGGTAAGTTACAAAATTACTGGTTTGACCATTAACAGTTGGATGTGACAGATTTTCTAGAACTTCATCAATATGTTTTCAGGGGAGGTAACAACTCCTGCGCAGGGAATCAGTCCAATGGGTGTTGCTTTGTTCCCACCATAAGGTACAAATACAGTTAACTCAATTTCCCCTTTTGCCAGTTATTTCTGCTGTAATCAATTAAACAGTTAACTAATTGAACAAATTATTTGATTCCAGCTCAAGTGGAACCAGAGCTCCAGAAAATTCGCTTTTTACAGCCACAATCAATGCAGGCTCTTTTCTGTGTGAGTTTAAGTGCTAACACATGTAACCTAATACTGTACAATATGAGTGATATTTTTAAAAAATGGCTGCTGTATGATCTCCTCTGTGTGTAGTTCTGCTGTTCTGTATATTGCACCATGCTCACATTATGGAGAGACATGCCTGTCATTCCATGCTGAGCAGGTTCGCAATGGTTTTTGGTGTGGTGGCAGCTGCAGGTGCGTTCACAGCTGGAAACTGCAATGTAAGTACTGCACTTTCTGCTGAATATGTCTGACTGCGTTTCATTTGCAGCATTAAATTACTGCATCAGATTCACAATGTCAAGGGCACATCTTGCATATCTGTGAGAGAAATGAATCTGACAAAGTTGATGAGCTGAGCTCATAATAATGTTAAGAGTAAAGGTGAACTGCTTTAATTTGCACCTGTGTTGAAACAGGAAACAAAGATCACCAAATATTTGTTTTATGTCAGCTGTAATGATTCGGAGCAAAAGCAAAGTTGGCAAAGATTGTACACTCCTTGCACACTATCCTAACAACATATTGAACTGGTAAATTTTACAAATGAATTTTAATTTTTTTTTTAAAGAAAAAAAAAAAGCAAATTATAATAGCAAGGATTAAATACTATCAGCATTGGTATATAGTTTTCAATTTCCTTTATGTACAGCACATACTAGTCTTAGTGGCTGTTTCATGCCAGGTAAATCAGTAACATTTTATATTTATATCTACTGATATTACCAAACCATAAGGCCAATTGAGAATGCCTTCTGTGAATTGGAGTCAATGGGAACTTCTTACAGTAACAAAGAGTTGAGAACATTCACCATCTACTTAAAAATGGTTTCAAATATCTGTCTGTTTCTTCTGATTGACCTCCACAGCCAGGGTACCTGTCACTCTTTCACTACCTTGGAGCTGCTATCAGTTTCATGTGCATCTGCTTCTACACTGTCCTGCTTACCGACCTGACAAGGAAGTGTGCGCTGACAGGGTATGAAAAGATCCTCTACCCATTACGCATCACGTCCACTGTGATTCAAGTCATCGTCACTATCTGCTGTATCCTTTTTAAATATTTGAACTAAATAACTCTTTTTGTGTGTGTGTGGTAATTATTCCAAGTAGTTGGTATTTGAGGTCATTTTTAGTTGTGCTGATAGGTGTGCAATGAGTTGTGATCAGAAAGCAGGCTGGATGATAGTAAAATGTATAAGGTTAATTTGGTGTGACTTTTTTCATTCATTGACATTTCAGCAGTGACGTCCGAGTTACGCTCTCCAGCTGTTATACGGTGCTCAAGTCCCTTTGTGCCATATTTGGATCTGCTTTGCAGGTCTGTTTACAAAGTGGGACTGGCCACTACAGTCCACCTGACAGAATTAGATAGTATTAATGGCAATTTTATCCATATCAATCTTTAACCATTGTTTGCCTGTAATGCTCAGCTTCACCTTTTTTCTTTACGCTCTTACAGTATATCTACAGTACAGACTGCAAAGTCACACAACATGAGTCCTTCCTTGGAGCAGTTCAATGAGTTTAATGTAAAACTCGAAGCACTATTAGTGGTTCAGTCTCTGGATATACCATCTGAAGTGTCTTAAGTTAAAGTTAAATACAGTATCTATATACACACTAGCATATGTATTCAAGAAGGTGAGGTACCATGTGACCTTGTGATTAATAAAAAAAACAACTAACTTTACCCGAATGAGAAGACAATGGGGCGACAGTGACTTAACACCTGTAGACATTCAATTAAAGTGTGTGTGTGTCTATGATTTCTAAACTGTTTGCTTACAAGTCAATGCTAAGATCCTTAACTTGAAAACCTTCAGATACTGTTTTGTTCTCACAGGAGGATTACTTTTACGTTCACCTGTCAGCTTTATTTGAGTGGATGCTCAGTGTCAACCTGGAGCTGTTCGAGCTCAGCTATGCTGTGGAGTTTTGCTTCTTCTCCTCCTTCATGCTTTCAAATCTGTTGAGCAAACGTGAGGAAGAAAAGCCTTTGATTTTGATGTCATGATATGACGCAGCCAGGGTCCAGCTGAAGCACAGGAGTGAGGATGTACTGAGTAAGACATCTGTAAGGACAGTGGTTGGACCATGGCTGGAGGACCAATAGTTTCTTTCTTCACACATCGACTTTAAATCTATTTATGGATTATTTTCTATTTCATTTCTATTCCTCTTTCTTGATGTTGTTCCCTAAAAATGTATGACTTTCTGTACTGGGCATTTCTGGTCTTTAGGTAAAACATTCCTTATTTATTGAAACAAACTACTGTACTGCAAATAAACAAGTCATGTTGATGCTCTGGCACAGAAAATACTCACACAAACTCCTCATCAGGTACAGGATCAAGAGTCATGAGTATTCCTATAATAAAATTGTGAACAATGTGTACTGTACACACTGACAAGTCCTGATATTCTGCTATCACATAGTTTACTGTAAAGTTGTGTCCGAAGGGCGTAGGACGTTGCAATGCACCCATTGAGATTATGATTAAGTTCCTGTGATGTCAAAGGATCCTTGACTGAGTGATTTACAAAAAACAAGTTTGACAGTTAAATCACAGTCGTATTAAAACAAGGACGTCAACACCTCAACAGTTAAAAATGCAGGAGCATTAAGTGTTAACTATGTTCAGTACAGCGGGAGTTGTCCGTAGCCTTTCCATTACAAGGTTTTTAGGTGTGGTCTATTAATGTATTTCAATGTGAGTGCCACAGAGCAAATTAGCGTGAAGATTTCTGAAAGTAATTCACTTGTGTTTAACTACTCAAAGGATCTGAAAACATACTTGCTCTGTAGTCCTACATGAATGGAATTTTGCCCCCAAGCTAAAGCAGGTTGGCTATTTCATTTATACATTTTTTTTATTTTAACCTCGTTTTGTCAGCAGGGTTTACTTGGATTTGGTTAATTGATGTTGTGCACACACACACCAATCTTGTTTTGCAATATTTGAATCCTCAAGCTAATGAAGAAGCTGAGTTTGTGTTTTAAACTTTAAGTCATGAGTATTCATGTTACAGAAACAATGAATTTCAGTTTAAAGGGACTGTAAGACAGTAACAGTCATCTGAAAATCAGTATATGAAATCACTGTATATGGAGTTATTCATAGTGATGAACCTACCTAAACCTGCAGTTTCTCTTGGGTTTATAAAGCTTTATACTTAGTTTCAGGCCTTGTTTTGATGTCTGACCAGCTTCTGTTCTGGTTCACACACACACACTGAGTAATTTTAGGTGCAGGAAGCATCTGTTCTCAGCAAAAAAACTCTAAAACTCACTGTATGCTACCTCCTAAACATCACATGGCAGTAAGCCTCTGGCTGGTGAACAGTGAAGCATTTAGTGGCTAAAGAATCAGATATTTCCCTCAGGAGTTGATAGATATTAAAACCCAAAAAGTGAATACTGAATTTAAATTCGACAGTATGCCAGAAAGAACAACTTCAAAATGAATGACGATGAATCTGACGCGTTTACAACTTATTTCTGCTGCCCCCAAGAAAAATTAATAATTTTAACATTTAACCAAACATTTTTCACAAAACGATACATCATGATTCTGGTTTTAATGCAAAGCACTTAACCTTTACTTGAAAGAAGGTAATATACATCCTGGAATTACAGATAATAAAGATACATTATGAGCAGTTATTTCACAATGAATTTCATCTTTTTTCCCCCGCATCAACCAAGAGAGGAGTGCGACATTATCTACAGTTTTTGTTAGGAAGAAAAACAGTGAAAAGCACACCTAAATCTGTCAGCATCTTTACTTTATGGTACACTGTAAAAAATTGAATCTTTATGCAGTAGTCCACATTATTAACCTTAATAACTAAAAAAAAAAAAGAGAAAAAAGAAAACAATTTGAAAATACACGAGTTTCATGGTTGTGTTTCAACTAAGTAGTTCAACAGCAATGCATACATTATAAATAAATGTAAGGGCAAGAAAAAAAGTTCAAAAAGTACTACAAGCAATATTCCATAATTCCAGCATGGCTGAAACAACAAGTGGCCTTAAATCCAAACCCTACACTTTGGAGTGGGACCACAGCTTTTACAAACCTTTAAGATACTGTAGATTCTTCAAGCTGGTGCATCTGAAAACCCAACTTAACACTTCTGAATAAATCAAGTTAAAATTTGCCCTTAAAATTTGTTCTGTGAAAGGATAAATTGACTATCATATTTTCCTCACTCAGCAACTCAGCGTGAGACAAACACACAGCCTTACAGTTAAAGGTTTTGCAATTCAAAGCCATTAAGTACTGAAAAAAGCTTGTTCTCAGCTAAGCTAGGGGAGGTCACTGTTAATAATCAGAGAGCTCTTCAACTCTAAAAGGAAATTATTTGTGTTCTCTTGCTCAAGTATGACACTTCTCCTTTTCAGCCTCCTCCCAGTTGACAACTAATGCTCCACTCACATTGGGGGAAGCTCCATCTGTACACACTATGAATAATTCTCTTTTTAATAAAAGGAAAGGACACTACAGTAGTTGACAACTCAAAAACGTATTAATGAGAAGATGTGGGTTGGTAATTGTTTAAATCTACAGCAAGTTCAAATGTGTGGGAAGGGGGAGTTTTTCAAACGGAGTACATGTTCTTGGTGGTGGATCCGCTCTTGCTGGATGTGTCGTCATGTGACTGGTAGCCGATCATGGCTTTCATGGGGAGGGTCAAACGCTCTTTATAAAGTTGCCTGTGGAAACACAAGATGAAGTTGAATGATGTGTGAAGACTAATGCTAATCTAGTGCCACCATCTAGTGGTCAGCTGCAGTTAGCAAATCACCTGTATTTGCTTCATTTCCTGTTTCATTTCCTGGCTATAAAGGTGAATTTATAACTCACCCTATCGTCATGATGGCTTCCCTGTTTTGGCAGTTGCTTGTCCAAATGGATATTTTATCTCCTTTAGGTCTGACGTTGACCACGGCTCCACAAACGTCTTCACTTGCCTCATCAAATGACTCGCCAACTAAACACAAAAGCTACAAACCACACAAGATATAACTTGAATTCCAATCATCAGGACAACACATGACTTTTTTTTTTTTTTTTAGCTGCTTACCGTCTCCATCCAATAACGATCAAGATCATTGTGTCTCTGTTGTCTATTGAGAGTTATCAGCCATCGACCTCCCAGCTTGTTCCTGTCATCCTCCCACATCGGTTTGATACCATCCTTTGACACAAAATGACAAAGTAATCAAATACTTCATAAACAATCAAGTTAAGTGACATAGCCAAATGGTTTGCAGGACATGTAACTGCTGCTCAAATTATTTTACATGCTGCAAACATCCCCATGCTTGACAAAGGAAACAACTTTATTTTCTTCATAAAACAGATTCATTTCTAAAGGCCTTACCTTAAATAAGCAGTAATCACAGCCAAAGCCAAGTTTGCTTGGTTGCTGTATGTGGTTATATAATCTGTAAGAAACATACAACAGTGTCATCAGTGTGTCACCAACATTTTGATTTCAGTGACAGTATGAGCTGCACCTGGCGTAATTCACATTTAATGTATAGTAAAGAATTTAACGCTAATTGAATATATTTAAAGAATTCTATATAAAGCCCCTTTTACCCAAGCACTTAAATGTGTAAATGCTCTGGCATGTTGTATGTTAAAGGGTGTTAGTAATTTTTTTGTAAAAGCTGCAGCTGCAGACAACTCTATGAGAATTAAGTATTTGTTGACAAGATAATTTATGTAAAACTGAATAATAAAATGTTTTTTCTTCAAGACATCCACTGTTGTCATATGTATCCGAGTGAAAGGTTAATTTTTTATTTTTTTTTAAATGCCAATCTTCTGAAATGCTTTACTTGTACCGCCACATATTGAGAAAGTCTGGTAAAAACTTACGCCCAAAAGTCTTCCACTGTGTCAAACTTGGAAATGAGACGCAAATTCTCTGACCAGCTTTTGCTCTTGTCATTCTTGAAATACCAAAGGGCCCATCTGAAAAAGACAATCACAACACTGTTAAAAAATCAATATAGAAAATGAAAAGATTTTTTTTTTAGATTTATATCACAGAAACAATGACATTTTCTCCAACTGAGTAATCAATTATTAAGTTAAATATTTCTATGATATATTATTATATTAACTCTCAGTTGAATGAGAAAACGTCTGAAGTGGCATTTGATATTTAGTATATATAAGTGATATTCTATGAAGACCAATATAATCTAATATTGGTATAAACAGATATAGTTACACCATATTTTACAAAAGCAAGCAAAAGAACAGACAAGTCCAGCCATTAGAAGCACTACAAATGCAGCCTTTGTTTATGCGGGGTGCTGTTATTCTTTCATCTATTCCCAGGACGGGTGGGGCTAGCAGGGGAGGGACAAGGGCAATAAGAGGACATGAGGCGAACCCTGTGCCTCTTGCACGCACGCACGCACACACAAGTAACCAACCATCAACCCCACCTGCGTGCCATACACACAGATGTTAACACTGAAAAATAACTAAATTAGAGGATAGAACTGTCCTGGTCCCATATGCAACATACACAACACAGTTGGAGACAAGACACCAGATAGGCCTGACTGCTCCATGCCTTGTCTTAGCATGTAAACACACATGGCAGACAGTAGGTCAAATAAATGATGGAGACTGTTATGATGTTTGTTCCATGAAGGCCATGCTTCCCATGTGCCACTAAATTCTATCAGACTAATATGAAATGGACCAATTATGACACTCAAGTAAACCAGTTTCTGTGAACATGGGTGCTGAACTGGGTTACAGTGCAGGTGTACTGCTTGGCTAACTGCAGCTTTGAAATAAAGGCAAAAATAAATGTAGAGGTTAAACCAGGGTCAACAGAGTGGCTGATGTGGATGAAAGAGGAAAGGATGTTTTAACTCCAGACTGAGCAACAATTACAAAATAAATTTGTATAAGGAACATGGTTTAAATCTTATCAGACAGATCCCAATTTGTTCATGTTAATGATGAGTCCTCCAAGATTCTCTTCACTTTATACATGTCTCCCTTAGGCAGTATTATAAGGAAACACTCTATAAACTGCCATTGCTACACGGATGACACCCAGCTATATTTATCTATGAAACCAGATGAAACAAATCAATTAGTCAAACTTCACGCTTGTTTAAACGACATAAAGGCTTGGATGTCCTGTAATTTTCTACTCCTTAATTCAGACAAGACAGAGGTTATTCTATTTGGGCCTCA
>JAUMHL010000007.1:11504408-11545819 GCA_032362345.1 Sandelia bainsii | reverse complement strand
CTTACAATGTAAAGTGCCTCGAGATGACTTTTGTTGTGATTTGGCGCTATATAAATAAAACTGAATTGAATTGAACATGTCTCATCTAAGACGACAACGTATGCGACTTCAAATGAATTACAATATTCTCATTTATATTAAATATTGTTTATAATAATGTACACTACCAAAATAAACTAATTGCAGGCATTTGTGCTCATGAGAATTCTCTCAAATATCTATTACTCAAGGAAATACAGCAATGACATCCATTACGATTCCCATAATGCATCTAGGTATTTTAGGTTCTTCATAGCAGAAATTATTTGGCTAAAACTGTTGTGTCATCTTAGCCCTCTAATTTACAGCACGGTCATCGATAGAGATCCCTGAAAAAAGAACAGCCATGTCTGGAAACACTAAGTTTATGGCAACATGTTTTTCATTTTTTAGGTTTCCCTTCATTTGAGTGTCATATGAAAATGTTGCATAACTTGAAACTTGAAAAGGATCATGACCTCGCTATGTTACAGTGAGGTCATAAAGCTATGGTGCATCCCTTCAGATGTCCAGAAATATCAGACAAAATCTGTGTCTTTGAGCTGTTCCCCTTGTAACATGTTTGACTAAACTTGCATTGAGGATAGAAAGTATTTTTAATCTTTAGGCCAAACTGACACTGACAACTAATATATCAAGTTAATTCAGACATTCAATAAGGACTTGGTCTATTCCTGCAACAGTGACACCGGCTAAGTTACAACATATACATTTACATAACGTAAATACAACATATACATTTACATAATGTAAATAATATTTCACTAGAAATCCCAAATAATTTAATAGATGAACAATTGAGAAGCAAGCCATTGAGACATCCATCTAAATGTTGCAATACAATAACTCAACTAGAGTATGCTAAAAAAGCATTATTAAAACCAGAATGGTAGACAAACGTGGACCAGGCAACAGCAGCACAGGTGGACAACCTTCACCTCTGAAACTGGGCTGAACAAGCAGAATGAACTAGAAGTTACTTTGCAAGTGAACTATTCAGCATTTCCTAAACTAACTGTACAATGCTGCTGAACAGGTCATCACTGCCACGCAACTATGTTAACGTTGGACAACAATTGCAACACTAACATGCAGAGTAGGAACCAGGTTTCTTCTTTATGTGCCTATTACTGAAGCCTAAAAACAGCCTCCACATTGTACTATTTATCTGTAAATGATCTACAATAATAATTTTTCTTGTGACTGTTCTGCCAATATCCACCCAAAATATACTCATCCCGAGAGTTTTTTAAAGCAGCAATTTAACTACGTTCTCTACCCAGGGAGCATAAAAATCGGCAGTACTACACTAAGGAATAAGTCTGAACACCCTGAGTAAAAATTCAATGGCAGTGACAAACATTCAAGGACTGTAAAATCACTAAATGACTTTTGTATGTGAGGCCAAAGAGCAAGTGTCAAAGTGAAGACCTTCCCCCAAACAAGACAAAGATGAAACTCTTCAGTGCAAAATGGGGGAATAGAAGCTTTTCTCAGTTTGTTAAATGTTAAACATACATAGACTTGCAATAAACAGATTATGGACCTCTTTCTAAAGGGGGACAGTGATTTTTACATTCAAAAACACACTGTGTTTTAAACAGCAGTGGAGCATACAGTGCTGTTAAGTATTTGCCCCCTTCCTGATTTTTCCCTCAATATTTCTCTCACACTTAAATGATTCAGATCAAAAAAATATTGATATTACACAAAGATAACCCAAATAAATAATATAACGTTTTTAATGATGATTCCATTTATTGAGGGAAAAAAGTTGTACAAACTTGCCTGGCCCTGTGTGAAAAACAAATTGCCCTCTAAACTGAATAACTGGTTGTGCCACCCTTGGCGACAACAACAACAATCAAGTATTTGCGTTTTTCACATCGTTGTGAAGGAATTTTGGCCCACTATTCTTTGCAGAATTGTCTTAATTCAGCCACACTGGAGGGTTTTCGAGCATGAACGACCTGTTTAACGTCATACCATGGTATCTCGATGGGATTTAAGTCCGGACTTTGACTAGGCCACTCCAGAACCTTAATTTTAATTTTAATTTTAAATAAGCTTTGAGAGCTATTCAGAGGCGGACTTGCTTGTGTGCTTCGGATTGTTGTCCTGCTGCATCACCCAAAAGTGCTTGAACTTGAGGTCATGAACTGATGCCCAGACATTCTTCAGAATTTTCTGGTAGAGCGCTGATTTTACAGTTCCACCAATTATGGCAAGTCGTCCAGGTCCTGAAGCAGCAAAGCAGCCCCAAACCATCACACTACCACCACCATGTTTGACTGTTGGTATGATGTTCTTTTTATGAAATGCTGTGTTAGTTTTATAGCAGATGTAACATGCCACACATTTTCCAAAATTTTCAACTTTTGTCTCATCAGTCCGCAGAATATTTGCCCAAAAGTCCTGGGGACAATCAAATACCACATGTGAGACAAGCCTTTGTGTCTTTTTGGTCAGCAGTGGCTTTCAACTTGAAACTTTCCCATGGATGCCATTTTTGCCCAGCCTCTTTCTAACTGTTGAATCATGAACATTATCCTTAACTGAGGAAAGTGAAGTCTGCAGTTCTTTAGATGATGTTCTGAGTTCTTTTATGACCTGTGGATGAGTCGTCATTTTGCTCTTGGAGTAATTTCTGCAGGCCGGCCACTCCTGGGAAGGTTCACAACTGTTCCGTATTTTCTCAGTTTGTGAATAATGGCTCTCACCGTGGTTTTATGGAGTCCTAAAGCCTTAATAATGGCTTTGTTACCCTTTCCTGGCAGACAGGTGTCAATTACTTTGTTTCTTATCTGTTCTTGAATTTCATTAGATTGTGCCATGATGTGTTGCTTTTTAAGATCCTTTAGCGTGCGTCACTTTGTGACAGCTTCTATTTCAGTGATTTCTTGATTCAGCAGGTCTGGCAGTAATCAGACCTGGGTGTGGCATGTGAAATTGAACTCAGCTTTCCAAAAAATGTGGTTAATCACAGTTTCTGGTTTAGCAGAGGGGAGTTATCTTTGTGTAATATTAAAATATGTCTGATAATCTGAGTCATTTAAGTGTGACAAATATGCAAAAAATCAGGAAGGGGACAAATACTTTTTCACAGCACTGTATATTATCAGGGAGCTGGAATAATTATCTTTTCAAAATTACATAAAATCTTTTTCAATAATGTGAAAGTTTTGTTCTGTATTGTACTAAATGTGTTCACATGAAACATTCAGTGCTGCATTTAAGTGTTTTAATATTCACTAATATCAGATTAAGTAATCTATGTAATTACAAAAAACCTTCAGTGAAATAGCATGTTGAAGACACCAACTGTTTTATTCTCACCTGTTTTGCAAAGGGTGTTTGATATACTGCTCAGGATTTGCAACAACTTGGCTGTCCGTCTGTTGATCTTCAGTTTCAGCTGCTTTCTGAGGAGAGACACACAAACACACCTTCTTTGAATACAAAACAACATTCATTTGAAATATCTGCCAGCCTCTTCTATGTACGTCCGCAGATTGTCATCTTCAAAGTTACAAGGTGGAAGCTATACAAATATTTTACTGTCATGATATTCATATCATGACAATATTAATATTTTTTTCAAGAGTCATTTAGTCTACATTGTGAAAAAATGCCCCTCACAACTGTCAAAAAGGTAATTATTTATTATACTCAGTTTACCATGATATATGATTAACAGAAGCAGCAAATCATCTAATTTGAGAAGCTGGAATTTGAGAGGGCATTAATATAGAAACAGGTAATGTTTCTGTCAGTCCACTAACTAATTAATGGATGAATAATTTCAGCACTAGCTATATACAATGCATCTTGAAATTAGCCTTTTCCCAAATACAAACCATCAGCAAACTCATCTACCTGGCCATCATTCACACACATAACTAATTATCACATAAAAGACTAAACATATACATAACGTTACACTTGTAAATACATTTAAATTAGGCCATTAACTTAAATAAAATATTGGACCGTACTGTCCAGTTGTACACCAACCGGCACACAGAAAACAGCCAGCCTTCCTGTTACCTGTTACTCAATACAATAAAAATATGTGTCAAATATAAACCATCGTTACAGTTGTGGGGCTAAAAATTACGTTTTGTACAACTGGTTTTATCTTTCATGCTAGGCTAAGTTAGCTACAAGCTAGATACACACGTGTCCAGATTATCACAAATATTTAATAATATCACAGCATGAGCATGTAAGGCTGATGGTTGATTAAAATGACCACAGGATATTGACTCTAATATCAAAGTAGATAAAAATAGATCACTGATTGGAGTTTGAATGAACGACGTTCAGTCAGTCCCTCCCTGCCAACAAAGTCAGGCATTGCCTTATCCATCACATTGCTGTGCATGCTAACGCTAACTGTGATCCACGCCAACTGACAAATCTATGAACTAAAACACAATAACTTCACAAAAAAACGCAGGCGTCGTCTCAAAGAAGGGGAGTTGTGTAGTAACGCAGCCACATATACTGAAGGTGTAGCTAGTCTTTCCATGCACATTAGTCGAATATCTCGTCTCTCTTACCGGCTCCGATGTCGCCATCTTGACAGTGGAAATGTCCTGCCCGTTCAGCGCTTCTGCGTCACGCTCCGACCATTCACACTCCTACGGAAGCCGCCTCGGTCCACCCTGAGGTGAGTGACACGATGCCGAGAAGGGCGCTGGTGTAGCACAAATATGTGGGCCACGTACATACAGTATGCAGTCTCAGTGACCCCTTTTCATAGCTGGTTTATGAACTGTCCAGGGGTGCCAGACCCCACAGAGGCCCCCAAAGCCCAATGTTTACTTTGTGTTATTCACAACTACATAAACCACAAGCAAACTCTTCTATTATTATTGATACTACTTTATCTATTTGATTGCAGATTTAAACCAAAAATTTGCACTTGCGCAGTATAATCTACTGGTCCTCCATTTTACATACACTGAGTGGTGAAAATTAAGTATACTTGACTATTTCCATTTTCTGTTTAATATTTACACTGCATTACAAATAACAATATTGTATATTTTACTCCACTATATTTAGTAATTGATAACCAGAGGTACCAGTTATGTAACAGATTCAGATTATTAATATAATGCCTAGACCTAAGCACCAAATAAATTATAACTTCAACACTCAGCTATAGATAGTGGAGCCTAGTGTGTCGATTTGTTATCTCAGGACTAGTTTCACAACATAGACTGTGTGTGAATGGTAATAATTATTGTGGAGATTTTCTTCAGGTTTGGCTAAAACCATGATGCAGTCTTGTGTTTGTTGAAGTCACCATCTCACTGAGTTGGCAGAAAAAAAAATCTTACATCCTCAGCACTATTTAAGGCTAAACAAACCCCATCATATTCTAGAGTTCTAGAGTGTAGCTGTACAAAACAAATAGTGAATGATCCCCAGGGATTAAGATGACAAGATCTACAATCACTGAGGAAATAGTCTCACAGTGACTCATAGGAGAGAAATAAGTTTTTGAAATAAAACATCATGATCAAACATCATCTTCTATTTCAATAATATGATGCAAGCTGTCAGATACTAAATGCTGAAAAAAGCTGTCACATATAAATAATATAATAAATAAACTAATAGCCAGATTACTGAATGGGTCTACTACTGGTTCTGGGTCAAAGCCTCTGTATGAGCTTCATTAAAAGATGCAGAACAACCCTAGAGACAAAAAAGAATTACCACAAAACCAAACACCTACAAAAATGACCTCAAACCTACTGTAACAAAAAATACAAACAAAATTACTTCAAACTATTTAAACTTTACCAAAAGTCAACAAAAACAGTTGAAAAGTGACCACCATTAGACAGACATAGAATGCAAAGAGTCACAAAAAAATCCCCCCACTATAACTGCAAACTGACCAAAAATAGACAAAAAACACAGCAAATGTTCTGTTATGTTGTGATAGCCTCATTTGCATTTGTTTTATGTCTTATTCAGTCTAGAGGAGGGGGGCTTTTACTCAGGTCCACAGCTGAACTATACTGTTAACTGGCTCTTTATCTTTATCGCACACATTATACATTATTGTCGTACAATCATTTCAACAAATATACTTATACACATATACAACAAATAAGGACAGAGAAAATTGAGATCAGGTCCAAAATATAAATATGATTTTATTTCACAATCCTGAAAGAGATCAGCCATCCATAAAATGAATGCTAAATTTAGTCTCTTCTCAAGTCTAAACTGGATATACTTTCAGCAACGTACAGTAATTCAGTTTCAAAATAAGCCAGATCATCCATTTTCTAAACACCATTAACAGTACAGTAAAAACAATATGCTTCACATACATATTTACATATTTTCTAATAATAAAAGTTTTAATTTTCAGATTTTTGAATGCTGGTGCTTGTTGTTAGTTCCTCGTTGGTACCAAGACTTTCAGCGTGGATCAAGAATGTCCCCCACAGTAAATCAAAAGAAACATTTACAGCTGTAACTTTGTCATGAGGTGTTCAAAGGCGTTGTTTCATTTGGATTTAAATCTGCTTACATTCATTTATTTTGTGTCTGTTGTGACTTTTGAGAATTGTTGGGGAGCTGGGTTATCTGTGAGAGACACTTGAACTCTACGTTAATGTCTGCACAATAAGTTGCGTTTTTACAGATACTTGAAACAAATATTGGACAATGGCGAGATACTAATGCAGCTCAGTTTGCTGTCAGCCAGTAGTCATCCAGAGAAATGATACAACTACGTTTTTATTGAATCATAAAACAGATCAGTATGTGTTGAGTTTAAAAAAGCACCATGCCATCACTGTTCAGTATATATATCCAGGTTAAGTCTATGCATGTACCTTGACATCTTGTCAGATTAGCACCAAAAGGAAGTCAAAGTGTGTAAAACACAAAAATGTTTCTCACAGGAAATGTTATACCACCAGTGTTAGTGTGAATATCAGTGAAAAGGTTGTGCTGAAATTTCATTAATAAGTTCTTAAAATGAAGAGTTTCTGTTTCATGGGTAAAAAAATAAAATAAAATCCTGATTCACCAGGAGTTGACACCAACACCCTGGTTGAGACCCTGTAAAAAAGCTATTTGTAAACACAGTTTTCACAAGGGTCGAGCACCCGAAATCATCTTAGGCAAATAACTGAGTGGGATTTGATGTTTAAGTGGTTTTCTTAAAGAAGTAGAGGAGGCAATAGAAGAAACAGTTAATTATTCAACATTGTCTAAAATGGTTTTGAATTCAAATCCACAGTATGGACATAAAAACTGGCAATATTCTGTTGACATAGCTGACACTTTGTGATTTCTGTTAAAAAAAATACAGAGGTCTCATTAGCACCATAAAGTATACAGTAGGTCTTTGAAATCCTATAATCACACTCATGCAGAGTTTTGATTTTGCTTAGATATGTATGCAATTTCTATCAAATAAATGGAAATCAAATAAATGCAGCAATGTTTTAAAAATAAAACAGGATTCATGCTAAACTGTCAAATATGTCTCTGTCTGTACATACATATTCAGGCCTATAGATTGGGACCTTTTTCAAGTTAAGTTTAGGAAAATTTAAAAAAAAGTGCTTCTCAATATACCATACATATCTGTGAATGAAAGACAAACCATCCAGACAAAGAGAAAATAAACAAAACAAGAAAACAAAGAAGTACATTTCTTTCATGAACTGCCCACAGAGGCAGGAGAAGGAAAAGCACGATGCTACATGTGACAATCTGTAGTAAATATATGCACAATATTAGTCTCGTTTTCTATACTATGTGAGTTTGCTTAACAGAGGTTACAGTGAGAATGGCACCAATGTAAAAGCCAATGAGATTCAGCTTATGAAAAGAGAACTATTGGCTGAAATAAAGAGCATAGGTCCTACTGTAAAACATAAATTCTGAGCATCAATACATAATGCAGGTTATAATAGAAATCTTGCAGTAAACAGGCTTACATCAGGAATTAAATAGAAATCGTTATGATCAGAATAAATAATCACATCTTTTTTTGTTCTTAATTGTGTATATAAAACCAGTTTAAAAACGTCTTTAAAATGCTTCAAAGCACCATCTCTTTACGATAAAAACCAACACCGAGACTCACAGTTAAAAAGCCAACAAACCTTGGTCTTCCTCATCCTTTTGAAGGCAAAGACGAAGAAGGACAACCTGAACAAACAGATATTAGAAACATAAAAATGAGATTAGCAGTTTGAAGTTGATTGAGGTAAGGCAGAAGCACAGGATGTTGGAGTTTTTTTCTGTTTGTGTGTGTCTCTGTAAAACATCTTGACTAAGTCCAGCGATTGTAGGGGCCTGTCACTTGGGTAAGAGCATAAGGGGACACGGTGATTACTCCATCTCTTGGGAGAGTCCATGCTTGACGTGTGGGAACATTCATCATCCTCCTTGTCTCCTCTGCCTCCTCCTCTTCCTCCTCCAGTTCCACACCTCCAGCTCCTTTTCCGTTCTTCCCTGGGCTGTCCCCCATTCTTAATCTCTCAGCCTCCTCCTCCCTCTCCCGTTCTCGCTTGGCCATTTTGGCATCCCACATAGCCATCCCGTGTCCTGGCTCGTTTAGAGACTTGTGCTGGTAGAAGACCAGGGAGATGCGGGTGGGGTGCCTGCGGTTTGGCTTGAGGATAGGGGTGGTGGCATGGAGCTCCCGCCGTGCACACTCTATCAGGATAGAACCGTGTGACGGCGCCACGGCAACTCCACCTATATCGTTGTCCAGGAAGTTGTGCTCACTGTCTGACCAAACCTCTTCCTGCTTCACTTCCTCTGGTTCACTTGAGGGAGTCTGAAGATTTAGGGGAAGAGATGAGAGCGGAGGGAGGCCATGACCCCTGACCTCTGCTGCACCATCTCCTTCCACCCTGTGGAGCCCATTCAGCCTGCTGAAAAGACCCTCAGAGGTAGGTCTGGGAGAGAAGGAGGAGGGAGGAGGAGCACTCCCACTGGGGGAGGGTCTGCGCAAAGGAGAGCAGTGCACCTTGTTGGGCTCAGTTTTAAAAGTACAGGGGTAGTCACTGAGGGCATTATGTGGAGGTATACGTTCTGACTGAGCACTATTGTCACCAGATGCTGGAGAATAACCATTTACAGTGTCACTCATTGTCTTATAACTAAGAGCTGAGCAATTTTGCCCAAACTGAAGGCCAGGCAGGCCATGCTGGTTAGGAGATATGACCACCCTCTGCGGGGTGACTCCTACACTCGGAGTAGGGTGGCTGCCGGGGCTCTGGCTATAATTGCTGGATTGATTCCTCTCCGGTGGGTACCTTCCAACGCTGGCAGGTCTGGGTGGTAGTTTGTATGAGTTGTAGTAACCCTGTGGTTCTGTTTTGAATGAAGAAAATAATATGTCTCTAAAACGGTTATCAAAAATGTCAACATATTATTTAAATAAAACAGATCAACAACAACATGACCAAAGACTCAGATTTACCACCTTTGCTGGGGGTTTCGCTTTTCACTTTCCCTGGAGTGAGAGGAGTCAGTCCAAGCTTCTTCTCCAGTCTCTCCGCTTGAGCCTTCAGGCGAGCTTCTTGCCTTACCTTGCGGGCTGATTTCACCGGCTCAGCCAGCAGACGTACCTGATGATTACAAAAAAATCAATGATTTAAAAAAATTGTACATGTTTTTTTTTTTTACAAACAAAGGACTCAGACCAATGATGCTGCAATTAGAAAAGAAAAACAACATAATATTAAATAGCAAACGCTACCTTCCTGTTGACTCACCTCTCGGGGAAAGGAAGATAGAACTTGCAAAGCACCACTTTGGATTTTGGCCCACTGGCCTTCAACCTGACCAAACTCATCCCTGTCAGAGATCTTGTAAAGTGGCAGAACATGGAGCTGCTCATCTTCTGGTATGTTACGCACTTCACGGTTATCTTCCTTGGTTAGAGTGCAAACCTGAAAAAAGGACATGGACAAAAGAAAAGTAGTTCAACCCAACAGTAGATCTTACCAAATCAATAACTGATGATTGAACAAAACTAGATACAATGACGTTTGAAATAGGTTGGGTTGCATCTAGATACATGATTTTGAAGTAGACTGCATGATGTCACACATCATCATGTTTCTTGCTTACCACAGTGCTTCCATTATTCATGTTTTGAGTGTCTTTGTGAGCATGAGCACAGAAATCCACACAAGCTGTGACCCCAGAAAACGGACGACCCTCCCTCCTGCCCAGTCGACAGCCTCCGCCTGTCTGCTCATGTTCCACCTATGAGAAGTGAAAGAACAAGACATGAGAAGTGTCTGAATTAAGTTAAGCTTTACCCAACAAATGGAGTCAGAAGAATGCATAGATCTGGAATTTTAACTGTGAGGAGGTCACTTGTGCTATCAGAGCCAGGCTGTGGAGTAATTTGAGAACAAAGCCTTAAATCGATTCTACTGGAATTCTATTGATGCTAGCCTAAGAGAGCTAGTGATGATGAGAGGTTAATATGGCTGTTTAGTGTTTCATACCTGGTTTTGGAAAGCCTCAGGAGCAAGTTTTTTGTAGAGTGGTGCAAGGTCAGTGGCGAGATTCTGAAGGTTGTTCTCTATCTTCTCTTCCTGAAAGTAATAAACAGATTGAGGAGTTTTGGTGTGAATAGCTGCTAATTTCCTCATTTTAAACTGCTCTGCCTACAGCTGTAACTGTCATATCAAACATTATCCACCAGGTGGCAAATGTTTGGCAGATTTGATCAACTAATTCTGCCTTTTTTACAAATTAAATGCAGAAGAGCATGAGAACTTGTCTGATGCAACATACAGTTAACACTGAAGACAAACATAATAACAAAAAGCTAGTCCACTGAATATACAAAAAAATCTACTTTCACACCACTATAACAACAGAAAAAACAAACAGGAGAGATAGTAATAGATAGGTTCCTCTAAGATTTTGGAAGCTGATGACTCCCTCACCTCTTCCTTGTAGTCTCCAATCAGGCGAAACTTGCGAGGTACTTTGCTGCGTGCAAACTTACAGCCATTGAAGTACATACTCCAGGAGCAGCCAAAGGAAAATGAAGCTCCGCAGGTGTCTGGGTCCAGACCCTGACATGCACACGTACGGCTGTGGAGATGGAGAGAAGAAGATAAAGAAGCGCACAAAGTTGGGGAGAAGCAGTGTAACTGCAAAATACAGAAGAGTTCCTCACTCTTCATTGAGGGCACAACGACGGCTGGTGGGAGAGCCGTATTTAAGGAGGGTCTGAGTGAGGTCCTGGTACAGGTGGTCCGCCATTGACCGAGGGATTCCCTCCCACGCCAGGATGAGGATGACCAGCACTGCAGTGTCACAGTAGTGCCCTGGCCTCTGGCGAACCAAACACAGCAACTTCTCATCTTTGTTGCCACGCCGGATCACCTGTCAGGCAATTGTGCACACATACACACAAAAAACAATCAATGAATGAAAACCCTGTAATGCAGACAAAAAAAGCATTTTTAAACAATATCACAAAATGATGGATCCCTACACTCTAATGAAAAACTGTGGTTCATCGGCCACAAGAATGGGTTTTAAAAACAGTGTGCTTATATGCTTGACATGCATGTTATGTAGGCCTCGCATGTCGATGTTTATAAAAGTTGGAAATGATTATATCGTGGGTGTTGGGGGGGTGTTAAGAGTTTGCTGAGGTTTCTGTTCCTAAATACAAACGTTTCTATTACAATTTTAAAATACATACATTGATACATTTAGGATACTAACATGAACAAAGACACCAAACACATACCCATTTAGCTATTGGGCACCCCTGGGAGCTCTTTCCTTCCTTCCCAGTGTAAACAACAACCTCCACCCTTACTGCATTTCCTTTGGCACCATACCTGTGACATAAACACAACATGCATAACAGAAACCATACATCTGTGCTATTGACCACACACTAAGTAGACTAAACTGCTACCCATGCAGTACATGGTGACAACTGACAATCCTTCAGCATCACTTTATTTTCTGTCTGCCATTTAGCATTTATAAGGAGTATTTCAATAGAAGCAGATATGATGATTTATTCCTTAATTGGTCAAGAACTGTTATACTCTAGCCTGACCCACAAGTGAAGATTGGTGAATATACAAATAGTGAATAGATACAGTATATATACAATAAAACACAGATGCAATAATATAAAATATGTTATCATAGGATAAGTTGTAAGTGTTGACAAATAATCTACATTAATAAACACTTAAATGCTAAGCTTACAATAAAGTAATATGAAAAAATCAAATATTTGTGCCCGACTGTAGCCTGTTAATATACACCACTACATACCCCAGTCAATATTGTTTAGTGTACATAATAACATTTAAATGACTTACATTTGATAAAATGTAAAAAAAAAAAAAAAAAAATGTAAAAAGCCATTAACCGTAAAGCTGAATATTTTCAGTTAAGAGAGGCTGTCAGATGAACTGTGGTGGACTTCTGAGTTGTTTTAAATGGGCTGTCATCTTGCTTTACAGGCCCCTCATCTCAGCTCTAGGGGTTTCCTGTTTCAACATGCTGTGTGTGATGTGTGTACACAAGAGTAGCTGATTTAGAGTGTGCATGTGTTGAGCTTGCTCAGCAATGCTTCCTTTTAATGACAGACTCTTAGGCTGTGACCCCACCCCATTCCACCAAGCCTGTGGTTGACTAGCTGTTCAGTAGTAAATACACCCACATATACACACAGGGTGGCGACAGAGTGGTAGTAGTCACTGTACCTGTTTTCCATCATTTCCCTCACTGCAGCAACACTAGGACCTGCCCCAAGGTGAGTGTAATAAGGGCCTTCCTCCTTCTCAATGATTTGGTCTGTGGAAAAAAATCAACATCAACATCTATTGGAAATCAAAGCAACTTTAATGAGTAGAACTGTCCTTATAGCACAATAACCGTACTGTTTGAAAGGCTAGTTTCATAAGCAGAGAGGCCGAGAGGTTTATTTTTTATGAAAACACTGACCCTCATTACAGACATTCTTGCAAAGGGAGTCAGATTAATTACATGTGATGAGCAGGATATCAGATCAGGGGCCACCACCTTGGAAGTCCGCGTTTCAAGACTAAATATATCAAAATGAGTCAACAAAGCTCCACAAAGCATCCAAAGCCTGCTCCAAATATGGCAGAGAAATGTGGCCTCCTTTTGCTTGAACTGGTCTCTGATTTAGGACACAACTAGTGTGTGAGTTTGAATCAGAAAGAAAGAAACAGAAAACGAGCCAGTTTAAGTTTAAAGAACTACAGTGTTATTTGAAGGGTGTGGAAGTGGAAAATATCTTATGTGACACAAATGTTGACTCTACAGATTTGTCTTCTAACTAATGTAGCACAAACTCACCCATGCACTGACAGGATGGAAGATCCGTTAGTTTTTTGGAAGGCGTATTGAGTATGTTCTTGATAGGGGTATCCAGAAATTTCATGGGAGATTCTAGAAAGCTGTTGATGCTGTTTTTAGATGGTGTTGATTCTGCAGAGTAGCAAAGGTCACCATCAGTAGCTGTGGACAGGACAGTGACAGGTCCTGACCTCTCTAGCTTGTAGTAGCTTTGCTGGCTTGGAGGAGGGGACCGCCGAGTCCCTGATAAGCCATTAGTCAGACCATGGTGCCCAGTCGTGTGACCAAGGAAAGCGGTATTGGCTGGGTTGGTGTTTGGATCAGCACCGTGCTGCAGCCCACCAAAGGGCTGCATTACCTGAGATAACAAATGACTTTCAGACTCTTGACCTAGTCCTGTACCATGACCACTGCATGGATTATGTTGGTGGAGTGGACCATTTGAATGGGACCATGGCTGGTTTTCTTGACCACAAGGGTGGTTCATCCTTGTTATAGTGCTGTAGTTTTGAGTACTGTGTGCATTACTGTGATGAATGAGTTGTCTGCTTTCCTCCTGAGCCTCAGCCAAGTAACTCTTCAGATCAATTTGAGCCTGAGGCAGGAACAGGTTCATCTTATGCTGAAGACCTGACTTCCCCTGTGGGACAATCTTCTGTCCCCTGCTCCTGTGGGGTGTCTCTCCATTTGGCATGCGTTTTGAAAGGGGGGTCCTGCGTTTCATTCTCTCATGCAGTCCATCATTTATATTCTTCTTCCTGGGCTTGGAGGATGTAGTTTTAGTTTTTTTTATTAGGGTCTTTTTCTGACTGGGTGGTAACTGGGAGTTGTAGTTATATTTGATGGCTGACACAGGTGTGCCTTTTGGAGGGTTGTTCTCTGACTGCTGGTTGTGTCGGGACTGGATGATAAAGGCCAGGTCTGCCAGCTGAGCTGCTACCTCCTCCTCATCTCTGTTTCGCCTCCTTTTACCAGCAACCCTGTCTCTGTCCTCCACAAACTCCTGCTCATGATCTTTGTTGAACTTCATGTCACTGGCATCTTTAAGGCTGCATTCAGACTTGATAGCATGAGAACTAATGCCCTGCTCTGTCCTTCTGTGCGGTTGTTTATCTCTGTCTGAGATAAAGAGGTCCTGCTGAGACAGCTTTGTGTTAGAGCTTGACCCCTGGGAGCACTGGATGACATTCCCTTGTCTGGCCACAGGAGGGTGTATGACTGACATCTGGTGTAGTGGTGAGCTGATGACCGAGACTTTGTTGTAGCAGATTGCTGCTGTGGGTCTAGCTTCTTGCTGGCTTGTATTTGTACTGGAGGTTGAAAATGGGGCAGCAGTAGAAATGGGATGTTTAGACTTACTTTCAGCTTCAATGGGCCCTGGGGTGCTTCGAGGTATAGCTGCCAGTTGAGTCAAGGCCTCAATAGCAATAGCCTGATCATAACTAAGATTTCTCTTCTCTGCCAAAGACTGCACGCTTGGTAGCAACACATTTGGAGTAGGTTCACTTTTGATGGTTTGGGGAGTCCTTTGCAGGCATACTGGAGCGCTTTTCTGACACAAGTCATTCATTATGTCCTCTGGTTCTTTTTTGACAAAGTGCAAATCTGGTGGTTCTCTTTTGATGGAGCAAAAAATGGAAGAACATGAGCCAAAAAGCTTCTCCTCTAGTCCCTTCCTCTCTGTGACAGACAGACACACTACAGCCGCCAGTGTGGACAGAGGGTCTTCACAGACCTCATCTTCATCACTCGGCTGGGCGGTGGCCTGTTCAGTGAACCACATCCATGGCTCCTCCAGTTTGATCTTCTTTAGTGGAAGTGACATGTCATCTGCAGGAGTCTTAGGTCTGTTCTCAGAGCTGTCCTTAGGGATTGCAACTATTATAGTCCTCTGAGGCTCTGATGCCATTATAGTCCTTTTAAATGCAGACTTCAGCTCAGAGTGTGACTCAGTGGTCACATTAGCACCATTAGGTTTTGTCAGGTTCTCAGCATAACCATTCTTTAAAGTTACAGAAGAGCATACATGTTGGTGAAGTGCAACGCTTGTCAGCTCAAGCCCGGGCTCTCTTTTAGTAAGTGCTGACTGTCCGATTTGGTCCAAGGCCAGGTTGTGGGTGACTGAGTGGTTGATGGGGGAAGATTTTGTATGAGGTATGTGGCCTTCCTCCCCTTCATCCTCCTCTGCTTCCGTGTGGGTGTCATCCATCTGTGCCTTGCCTTTGCCATTTACCGACCCACTTTCTAGAACTACCTGAGACAGAGAGACAGAAAGAGAGAGAAACACGATGAGAGAGGTGACTCAACAGGCTTTGTCAGTGTTCGGTGATTCAGCTTGTTCTAAACAGTCACGGCACACAGCACCACAGATTGCTTCCCAGCATGTCACCAGCATCTGCTGCAGTCACTATCAAAGCTGTGGAAAATATTATGGCATGTCAAAACAAAGAATCTGCTTTCTATAAATCTTGCTGAAACAAATCTCTAAACAGAGTTAATAAGAAGTTAAACTATTTTACTTCACAGTCAAAGCTTCAAACAGGACTACATTCCTGATTCCTGGATGAGCTGTGGAGTGTTGAGAGCCGCAGACCCACAGGTCTGGAGTCACACACAGTTCAAGATCGTGTCAGTACCAGTGACTCACAGAGGGCACGTGTGTGCTGTGCATGTAGATGTGTTTCTATTTGTGCCGTGTTCACCTCAGAGTGATTAACCCACTAAGTTCTCATACAAATAAAGTGCAGTTACACTACAACTTGACCCTTTAGCTTAGATGGATCCTAACTGCCAGCATAGCTACAACCATCCAAAGCTTCACACATTGATTATTTCCAAAAGCCATGCTGAATACAAACTGTCTAAGACTGTCATAAGTGCAAACAATCATAGCTGTAAGTCCACAAACAGGAAGAAAACTGAGTTGGAGAATAGTATTATTATATTATAACAGCAGCTTGCTACATACCTAAAAATAAAATAAAACTTAAGGCAAACTTGCTCTCATTAAAATCTAGCTTATGTACAGTAGTTCTCCTACTAAATATGTAAAAGCTTTCTTTATTTTCCATCATCTTGAGTGAGCACATGACCAACTGAAGTCGATTCAAGCTGCTTCTTATTTTAGGATTTAACCCTGCATCACATTCACAACTAAAGCCTTCAGCAGTGCAAGGCTGGTAAAAAATGTTGCAGCATGACAAAGATAAAAAACCCTGCATCATGTGCCAAGACTCAGCTGACAAAGGGATCTGAAACATGTTTGCAGGAGCTGGAGGATATGTGTGCTTTACTGTTGGCTGTGTGTCCCGTATGTTTATATGTATGTGTGTGTGTGTGTGTGTGTGTGTGTGTGTGTTCAGAGACATCACATTTTCCCTCTAATGAACTACTGAGCAGCAGGAGATCTGGAGATATGCTCTTTATCACTGTTTACCTAGCATAAGCACCCATTAAACTCCATCACCGCCACTGTTTTAATGCACTTTACAACAGGAGATGTGTACTCAAGCTGACAGATCAAGAGTATGCAGCAACAGTACTTCAATATAAACCAGACTTATATGAATGTACAGACCAAATAGAAAACACTTGAGTTACTGCTAAATATCATAGCCGGTACAAGGTTCTAAGACATACTGGATAAAATGATAACTGCAAACAGACTGACAGAAGATGCACTTTCCATTGCACTTCACACAGCCCTGTACACATCTTTACTACCAAAGATCTCATCTGGACTATTAACACCTCCTCTGTCGTGAGAAAAACTCAACAAAGGCCATTCTTTCTGAGGAAAGCTAAAACAGTCCCACATACTCAGCCACTCCTCATTTATTTCTACACACTCTTCTCACACTGCACAACTTGCAGAGACCATTTGTTGCCATTCATAATCAATAAAATGTTGAGATCAGACAGGATTAATATGATGGAGCTGATTGATTACATTATGTCTCTTCACTTATCTCTCTCTGATCCATCAAGCCGTCTTCCCAGTCCACTGTGCTCTTTATGACAGTCAAAGCCGTGCCTTACTACTAGAAACATGCTCCTGATAAAACAGATAGAGCAAAGGCTGAGGCAATGACAAAGCTGCCAATGCAACAGGGTGAGATACCCGTTCTGAGCAGCATGTGGAAATGGGCCACCGCAACGTTCAAATGGGCAAGGGCAAGCAAAAGAGGGAAAAGATGCAAAGCGAGAAGAGAGACGGGGGAGAAGGCAGTGTGTCTGTCACAATAAACTGCTTTCAATGACAAAGCAGCACTGGCTGCCTTCCAACACTGCACCAGACATGTGCTTCTCTATGTGTGTGTATATGCATGTGCTTGACTGTACATCCATTTGTACACCCAAGTGTTCTAGAGGTGATATCAAAGCGCAGCCCCTGTTTTTAATTATGTTACATTTTGGCATTGTGATAACAAAAAGCCTAATGCAGGATGTAAATGCAGAGTCATGTGCTCGCATTTAGCCACTGGTTCTCTGGGGAGAGCTGGCTGTGCCATGTCTCAGGGCTGTGTCTTTGTTTTGTGCTTGTTGGATATACCTCAGGGAGTCTTAAGTCACTCATGGTACTGTGTTGTTTCAGATGCACACTGTTTTTCTCTTTTCTGTGTGACAAACACGTATCTGACTGCTGCGCCTGTCAAAGCTTTAAAAAACAAAACACACATTAGAAAGATAAGCCAAGGGTGACTGCTTTGTGCTCAAACACACATATAGAGACCTTTCCTAGCCACAAAAGTATGACTGCCACTTGAATTCCAACAACCCTCTCTCAAGAGATGAGTCTCTAAGGAGCTTCAAAGAAGTGTGTATCTATTCATATCTCAAGACAAACATTCACATGTACAGCACATAGAACATGGTCACACACATGCAAAAGCGGCAACTCTGACCCAAATTCATGAGAAACTTTCAGCCGTGTTCACTTTGTGCAGAAATCTTGCAATGTTAGGGTCTTCACATCTCAAACCCTCTCAGAGTGAAACAGAAAAAGCATGCTTCCTTCCTGGCTTAGAATGCAAGTACAGTTTTATGTGTGTTTCTCTCAACACGTGAGAATTTCCTTCATTCATTGAGAGAGCGCTTCCTGTCTGTGCTGATTTTTAAGTTACGTAGTCAACACTCAAGACATAATACATAAAATGAATAACATTGAAAAAGAACAGCTTTTAGGTGCCAATAAACCTAATGATCCTGAAAAACAGTGCCTCACAGTAGACCAGCATGAATCAGAGTTTAATCAACTATAAAATTATATTGACTAGGACAACATCAGTACAGAAGGACCTATTCTGCAAACCGCACAATAATAAAACCATTACTACTACAGCCAAACAAGTGAAGGCTGCCAAATTACAAGTTACGACCCAAGGTTTACATGAACTCCACTTCTCTGGTAAGCAGTCAGAGAACAGCAGGTGCAGAAATATGGCTGTCCAAAACACTGCAAGAACGAAAAGGGGAAGCAAAGGGACTCTTCATACAGCACTGTGCGACAGGAAAAGAGAAGTTAAACTCTTTTACCATAAAAACTGACTTCTTTGTTGCTGACTTTACTGTCACATCCTCGACATGTTTCTGTCTGTGAGAAACAAAGACAGAAACACAGATCCTCGGTGATTGAATTGAAGTAATAACAACAGATTCCAAATAAAGTGCATCAACCAGGTAAATCCAGGGTGGCAGAGGTTGACACAACACAGGATAATCTCTTGATGAGCTCTACTATAGCTGACCCATCTGCAGCAAGACAACAGACCCCGGGGTAAATGGGTGAACACTTCGGTTTCCTTTACCTTGTCTGTCCTCAGAGCCCCTCCAGTTTATGCAGCATATCCCTAAAAGGTATTGGTGGCCATCTTGCTTTCCCTTCCTCCAGCCTCAAAGGAAAATGCTGGCTACAGTAGCCGTGTGCAGGGCAAGCTCCTGGGTGTCATGACTAGGGCGACTGTGAGCCACTGTGAGCAAAGCGCTGCTACAGCAGACGCACCCACACACACTCACTACACACACACAGACATATAGACACACATAATATGGGATGCCTTCGCAGACACAGACGGAGTCTCATCAGCCAATGGCGTGAGGACCTTAGCGGCTTGTAAATTATCTTCCATGCCTAGACTCTCCTAAACAAAGGATCCCCTATGTGGGCTTTTTACTCCAGCCCTACGCACATGGATTGGAGGCAAGCTGTGGAATGGATGTTGCACACATGCTGGATCTGGATCAGAGGAAAACAACCACAACTGCTGAGATATTAACCCCTGAAGCAGCTCTCCAACACTGTTCTTGATGTATTAGTTGATGGGCAGTAGTTCTCAATGTACTTAATGTCAGTTATTATATTATAAGAAAATGGTAGTGTCTCAGCACACGCAGTATTACTAATGTTATATTATGCCATATGTTTTAAAAGATTACAAAATGTCATCTGTATAACAGCATAATTTTCTGCGGCACCTCCAATTCCCACATAATCTAGCAGGAAAGATGATGTTCACAGCACCCTTTCTGTCACTGTCTCAACAACCATTTGTCTCATTCTCTCATCCAAGACCTTTTTCTCTTTCTGAATGACTCCCTGAGGAAAAGCTGTGGCTTGAGAAAAAAGAGACGAAAGCAAAAGACAAAGAGAAAAAAAATGTGAGAGGGTAAAGTACTCGCCCTATTTTAAAGGTAACCATGTAGCCAAGATACCGAGGTCACGCCAGGACACGGAAACACGAAGGCAGTCTGAGCCAGTGCCTTTTGGTAACACTCTAGTAATCAACCTCAGTCGTGTGTTTGATTGTGGAGCATGTAGCTTAATCCAGACACAGCTATGAAAACTGTGTCATGGTATGAGGGTCTTCATCATGCAATAAAAATATAAACATCAGGATGAAGCAAATGCACATGCAGGTAATCGAAGGAGATGCAGTCATACTGACAGATTTAGCAGTAATCCATGTCAAATCTCTAAAGGTATTCATGAGCATGTTACACCCAGCACACCTGAATGACAGCTAATGGGACGCATAATAAAGTGTGGTTTATAAAAGGGATGGGCCGAGTCCTCAATTCAATGAAAGCTAAAGATAAATAAATAAAGGCATGTCACATTTAATAAGCATTTTAACGCAACATTTAACTACAAATCTTTTAAAAGCTGGGGTGCGATATTGGAAAAGTATATACAAGAGTTGTGTTCTCAGTCCTTGGAGGGCTGCTTTTATCGCATCAAGTCCAACACTGTCAGTCAGTTACTCGGTTAGATGCTTATGACTTATCATTGCCAAACATGTGGCTTCAGGCATATGTAATCTCACGGAAAACACTTAAAAAGTGTGTAAAAAACAGTGCCTTGGAACAATGCTGAACAGTGAATGTACTTAAGCATTTATTCATGGTGGTGGCTACTGAGGGGAATTATCTTTCTTTCATTATTTAGATGTATTTTGTAGAATGGATACCTTCAAAGATATTATATCCTTTGGTAAGCAAGTAGGTGATGAGTTAGTGTAGATATATGAATGCACAATTTGCATGAAAAACAAGTAATACTCATACACATTAGTAATTTTCCCAAACAGTTTGCAGACACACTGTAAAACAAACACAAGGGCAGACTAAACACATGAAATGTACACAAGGCATGTGTGTGGTGTGCTGGAGAAAACTTCATCCCCACAAAATAATGTTTCTCAAGCACTGTCAGAAACAGAAAACCTCAGTCCACACTACAACAACTGTTGATCTCAGTTGTTTGATCTCAGTGTAGATTAGTGGCTACATGTGGACATATGGTAGCTTTTCAATGGTTAACTCTGAAATGGATATAAAGTTGTACAGATGTCTGAAAAATCAGTGTACGCACTTAAGGACATTTCATTAACATTTACATGCTGCTGAAATATGCATTAGTCAGTAATTCAGTGCTAAAAATCAAAAATAATTTCCTAACAGTAAAATATGCACTGGATCCAGGACATCACATGGCATATTTATGATGGTTTCTCCAATTGCCGTGTGTATCAAATTGGTGAAAGTCCTCTCAGGGCTTATTCTCTGGATGGGAATTACACAGGTCTGACAGGTTAGACATTTATGGCAAAGACTACCAACTAGACTGTTAAACAGGTTACACAAACCAAAACAACAAACAAGCATGTGTAAAATATACACATACCGACTGCTAACAGGTCAAACATTATGTCGTTTCAAATAATATTTGTGTATATTGTATTCTTGCGTATTCTTAAAAATAGAAACATTTGAAAGGTAAGACTAAAGCGCATCAGCTGTACAGCGCAGCCCAGTCTTCAAACCATTCCTCCTGCTGCATTCGTTGCAATCCTTCATTCAAAAATACTCCACATTTACTAACAATATTCCACTGCATCCTTCATTTTTTAAGAGTCTTTAAGAGCCCCATATGTTTGTTCCCTTTAACGAGCTGCCCAGCTCTCATTAGGATTGAACAGACTGGACATTAATCACCCTACAATACATGAGCAAGCAAGAGAGGTAAAGAAAGTCATTCTGCACCACAGTTGTAAACTATCTCTGACACATCTGGAGGCTGACCCACTGGAGACCGGCCCAGTGATGGAACTGCGCCAAGCGTGACTGTTGCCAATAGTTGTCATTATTGCCATTACTGCCAGTGCTAATGTAAACTTGTCTCTCATTTGCATGGGAAAGCTACAGATCTTTGATGAAGGGCAGTGGTTTGAGGCAGTTTCTCCTCTTCTTTCTTCTTTACTCAAGTTGTGAACTACCTCTCGTTCGCTGAAAGGTCATGTGGATAATGAAAGTGTCTAAAATAATAATAATAATAATAATACTTTATTCATCCCCTTGGAGACAGAGAGTTGCATTTTAGGTGCCAAGGGTTCTGAGTTCAGTATCTTGTTCAGGAACCCTTCGACATGTGGCCAAGAATCAGGGGAACTGATAGAAAACTTCATAGAAAACTAACAGAGCCACAGTCACCCCAAATAAGGAAAAAGCAGAGATGTTTGTTAGTATGTGGGGTGAGGAGGGATGTTGGAGGTGGTGAAGTGAGTGGTAGCAACCATGGGAAAATAAGAAATCATGACTCAGTGCTTGGACCTGTCTTCATGCTGCCCATCCAGTCCATACACGCCCAAACTGTAACAAAATCATTCACACTCAAACACCTCTTAGTACAGGTCAAAGCTCAAAAGCCCCACCCAAACAAATGTTTAGAGACTATCAATAAGCTTTATGCAAACCCCTACTATAGCATCTGGATTCTGTAAAGCCAGGCTAAGGCTGCAGGAGAGCCGACTTTCCTTGAGGAGTACCTTGAAACCATAACGTCTGTGAGAAGAGGCAGAAGTATGGCTCATTCAGCAGACCCTAGAGGCTGCTCACATAACACTGTATTCACTTTACCAAAAGAACATCTGTGAACTCTCACATACCACACGTAAACACACACACACTTTCACATGTCCTGTATAGATAGTGTGGAACGCATGGGTGAGGCTATTTTAAGGACACAATGGAGTCAGATTCAAGAATTCATTTCACACCCATAAACACAGTGTGTTACATAAGATACTACAAGCCCACTCTTGGAAGGAAATGTGCACCATTCAACACCACGCCCTAAACCCACATGTACTCAATTTAAGGACAACAGTGGTTGGTCAGCACAAATGAACAGCAGGTTACTTCAACTCTCACACCTCCAGCCCAACCAAGAAAGGAGGGCTGAGCTGCACACACTGACAAAATCTCCTCTTTAATCTTGTACCTGCTTTGTCTCTTCGTGTGTCTGTATCTGCTGATTTCAAAAAGTATTCCACCTTGGGAAAGATAGAGAGAGGGGTGACTGGGTCCATCGAGTTTATTCAAACAGTGACAGACATGCACACACACTGACCCAAATATACACACAAATACTTTGCAGGCAGAGGAGACTGTGGGCCCCAGATCCTCTCACAATAGGGCAAGAAAAGGCTTTCTTAAGTTTGTGCAACATGCTTACTAAGCATGTTGCACAAAGAACAAATGTTGTAAGCCATATGACTACACATGACCCACATGCACACACACACACATGCAAACACATGTACACACACACACCAAAATATGCGTATATTTCTGCAGAGAGATCCATGCAAACTCCAGTGGTGCATTAAAAATGACTGTATGGCTACAGACAGGGCTGAAAGTATAATGAATGATGCAGGTGTGTAAGCTACATGCTAAACTAGGCAAGTCAGGTCAATGCATGAATAAGCACTGGTTTATCCAGAAGGAAGCCATTGTGTGCCCTTGGTAGGATTTGAGTGGCATTTCTTTTGGGGGGCAAAGTGAGGATTTCTTTTCACCCAGAGAAACCAAGTGGCACGACTTCAAAGCTTATCCAGGGACTTAGAAACTTACAACAGGCAGGACACGCACAAACTCCCAGATTCTTAGAAGCAAAGAGGGCTCAGAAGGGGAGCTTTAATGGTATCCACATTTACCTTTACAAACATCTTGCTGAATTATAAATATTATAAAGACAAAAACACATACGTGCTACCACGTGTTTACGCAACTCTTTGAATTGTTGACGTTGAAGAAACACTTCAACTACACCTTGATTGTAAATGAGTGACAGCTATATGTGCATTGAAGCTAACAGACAGCATCTGAGTGGAGTCCCACATCATCAAATTGCTGCCTCTGGTTGGATGTAAGCCTTCAACCTGGCACAGCTTGAGCCATACATCTGCTCTGATGTATAAAGGGCTCTAGCCAAATAACTGAGCGCCTAATCAAATAAAACAGACACTTACTCTTGCCCACTAACAATTTTTTTCTGGGCCACCAACCAAAAGCCTGCAGTTACCTCACCTCACAGGTAGTGTTAAAATTAATGGGTTGGGACCAAGGTAACCAAAAATACAAAACAGCTCTAATCAGAAACAAGTTCATGAAATAAAACATGTGCATGTTTTGAAGAAGATGAGAAGCCCAAGGAGAGAGAACAGAGCACAACACACTCTGCTTGGTCATGAGTTGGCTCTGTTAAAATGTTGGCAGTGTCTCTGACATTTCACGAATCGCTACTTCTGCCCCCTTCTGTCCCACACGTTTACGTAATGGGAGAGGAAAAAAAAGCGAGTGTGGATGTGCAGCTGTCCTTCCGCACACTGCCAGAGTGCCCACATGGACATGTGGGGGGAAGGAGATGATTTCTCTTTCACTGACACATAGATTAGAGTGACACAACAAACTTGATCTTGAGCTATGGACCATTTCTGTCTCATCGCATGTTTTGGCATAGTAATAAAAATCATGTACACTTTATTAGGTTTTTTACCTTACAGGGAGTCTGTTGTTTTATTTCACTTCAGTAAAATATGGTAATTATCTTAAAAGAAACTTACATATACATACATATTATTACTGCACTCATGCAGACCACTGCAGACTCAAATTCATCTGCAGTTGTAATTTCATATATGTTGTGGATGGGTAATCTTATTATTATCAGAGTTTAAGCTCCTTATAGTAATTGTCTCTGTATAAAGTATTTTTTCAGGTAAATTAGTCAGCTCAATTGGAAGAAAGTTGCACAGGACAAAGATGCTTGCACAGCAGCAAAACAGTGCTATGAAACATGGTCATACAGCAGTGATAATATGTAAAAGCATACTAAGTAATCACAGAGTAATAGTGCCTTGCTGACACAATATAAACTACTGCAATTACCTCACTGAACAGGCTGATTTACAGAGGTAATGTAGGTCATTTTGCCTTGTTTAAGGGGTTTATTCTTTGTAGTCTAAATTTGCTGCTGACCCACTATGGCCTGGAACATCTGAGTAAATTAACCTAATTACCTGGATGCAGGTTACTGAGTTCAAACCTTTAAACCTACAGTAGTGTGTGCCCAGTGGTTATCTTTACTACTCCTTGTAATGACTCTGAGAATACTCCGTCAGACTGTGGCAGGTTAAAGGTCAGCACCAGACAATGAGGTCACCATGGCAACCGTCTGAAGACCTCCAGTGCTGTGTGAGAGGGGAAGAATATGCAGTGACAGTATTTTGCTGCATGGTAAACTGAACAACAGGTAGTGAGATAATGAGATAATAAGAACTACTCATGCAAACAGACATACAGCCACATACATACAGCCATGCATACATGCATTTAAAACAAACACATCAGTGAGAATCACTCATATGCAGACAGACACACACAGCTTTGAATATCTGCTATGATGCCAAAATAAACAGTTACTGCTGGGTGCTGGACGTTGCCTGTCCTCCCTGCTAGAGTGCTGTCTGAGGGATTGGCGAGTGTTTTCCTGATACACGTGTTATCTCAGCTGGGCTACTCCTCTGGCAAAATTATTGCAGCAAAAAAAGGAGCAGTGGAAGAAGTGCAGGATATAAATTAGGTTGCAGGAGAAGCACGGCTGAGCTGGCTAGCTGACTGGAAGCATGCAATTTACTACACATAAAAAGTGTTGTGTCCACATTGCAGCTGCACTGAATTGAACCGAAAGCTCCCTTTGCTATATAATTATGTTGCACCTTACACGCACCTAAAATGCACCTCACCAGGTGCATGGTCTTGATAAATACTGTGAGTGAACATCACAGAAAATACTGTAGGATAAAAAGTATCCCAGATTATCCTTTTTTGCATTTGTCTAACACAAATACTATAAAATATAAAACTTAAGTAAACATTAAACATTGAACATTAAATATCACAACTAAAGTGTGATGACTGGAAAAAATAACTGGTACAAATAAAACACATTGTACAGCAGTCCAAACTACTCTAATAAAAAGAACAAACTTTTTTTTACAATATGAATTATCAGAACTGCAAAAATCTTCTTCCACTCCAAGTTATGAATTTCATTACATATTTAAGAGTTTGTTTGTAGAAGTTAACTGGGCTGCCAGCACCGACTGAAGGGTAAGTGCTTACACAATGGGTCACTTCCTCAAATGCTGGTCATGGTTATGTTATTGTCAGTCCATAAAAAAGCAATTCAGTTATGCAGCCTAGAGCTCTAAACAAGTCAGGACTGTTTCAGTGAACTTCACTCTACAAATACAGGAGTTCTTGAACTCTGTGAACTGTAGCATACTGTTTCTTGTCTTGTGTCTATGTGATAGTGTATGTGTTTGTGTGTGTGTGTGTGTGTGTGGGGGGGGGGCGCGTGTGTGTGGGGCCAGGTCCAAGCTTTGTCCTCACAGCCCCATCCAGTGTCACACCAGTGTCTTATTATGGTAAAACCGGGAACAGACTCCACATGCCAATACATGAACTCCTCTTTGGCCTCTGCCCCTTTTTTGCACAATCTCATGGAGTAAGAAACATTCGCTGGAAGGGTGTGTGAGCTTGATCAACAAGACTAGCATAGTATGTTAACATATTACTCACACTGCTAGCACAGATCAAGTACACCCACTGTTCACAGTGTGGTTTCTTGAGTTGTACATTGAAACCAACCGTGCTTTACCTGTTCTCCATCGAAGATTAAGTAAAGAATAAAGGATTTGACCTACAACATTATGATAACATCAGGTCTGACAGCGCTAGCTTACATCACCAGGTATATGATCCACCCCTGCAGTCGCACAAAAACCTGTTCTCAAACCACAAACACAGCCATTACTATATAAACTGTACATATAGGCCAACGTGATGTCAGTTAAGAGAAACAGAGAAACAACAACTGCTTGAATTAGAGTAGATCTGCAGTTTTCTCAAACACATATTTTGTCTCACATGAAAAGTCAAAACCACATAATATAAATGTGTCATTGAGTCTGAGTCTCTCTCTTATACACACACACACACACACACCAAAAATCCACCTAGCCTGATCTTTCCCTCCTCATCCCCTCTTATACCTAGAAACAGTGCACAAGGTCTTCACTACTTGTAATACAGGTGTAGGAGGAGGAGGAGGGCTCGGCCAGTGCATGTATGCACGCTATCTGTCTCTTTGGCTGCTAAATTCTTCACTGTGTTCACTAGCTAGTTGATAACTATGCCTATCTGCCATTTGTTGCTGAGCAGGCAGTGTGCAGTGGATTAAGTGAAAATTGTAACATAGCAGCCCAGGAAACTAAACAATAAGCCAGAACTCACAATAATGCTCTATAAAATGTAGGGAGCTTCAGATTTAGGTTATAATTTTCTGTACATTCATCACCACAAGCAATGCTTTAAACTGTCACACTGTTTTCAGTATTTTGATTGAAAAAAAATATTGTTTATAGCTGCTTTAAAAATTAATTGCAAAAAGAGAGAGATGAGAGACTAGAGGAAAACAATCCTCTCAAAACCAGTGTCCTCAGTGTTCATTGTTTTTCTTGGTTCTCTCCTAAAATATGCATTCGGAATGCCATTTAGTGCCACTGTGCAAAAACATCCGGTGCAAATTGGCTTTAATTACATACTCATCCATGCATACAAGCATGCACATACACACTGCCACCATGTGTAACTCATAAAATACCTTATTATCTTGCTTGTGTCATGGATCGCATACATACAAACACACACACAAAACAGGCACAGTCACATGCTGAGCTTTTGTTGGTCATGTGTCATTGCCTTCCTGTCTTACACACAACATCATCAACACTTCAGTCGCACGTGCATTCACACCTGATCTCTTTTCTCCTTGCACGCACACACAGCAGCACTTCCACTTTTACCACTCAGTGCATTCCCCAACACATAACAGGAAGACACCAAGAAGTTAGATCTGTGGCATCTGTTGAAACCAACCAAGAAAATTCACAATCTGACAGTGAAACTTTGTGTTTCAGCTGTCTGGCTCATTGTGCTTGCCCATTGCTGCTACCAGTGGGCGGCTGGGAAACCTCTGAGATCAAAAGAAATGCTGCCAGAGCCGCTCTTTTTGCAGTTGCTTTACATCAGTTGTTTGGAGATGCAGAAAGAAGCACCAGTACATTCCCATTCAAACTGTCTAAAATAACCTCTTTGTGAGAGTTAACCTAAGACTTGACTGCAAAAAAATAGGCAATGTGCTGCTATTTAATGTAATTAAAATCCAGTCTTTAGTTAGTGTAACATAAACCTTACCTGTGCAGCAGAGACAGCAAGTGAAGACGAAGGTTTTCTCCTCTTCAGCTCCATGCACTTCCTCAGCTTACAGATCTGGTGGCCTGTCCTGCGGTTGAGGCAACAGCTGCACTGTCCACAGTTGATTTTCCTCAGACATGGCTCGCATTTCTCACACCTGCTCCGTTTCTTCCTCTCCTTCTTCTGTGCTTTCGGAGCAGTCCAGGAGGGCAAGCTGGCCCCATCTGGCCCCCAGGATCTGGATAGAGCAGAAGGGCTGGGCTCTCCATACCCAGCGTCTGATTCAGTGTCAAAAGAAAAAGAGGAGCGAGTGCTTTCGGAGCTGCAGGAGAAAGTGGTGCTACTGTCCAGAGAAGGAGTCGAGATCTTTGGCACCGAATTCAGCTCTGCCGCTGCTACCACAATGCTGTCCTCACTGATGTTTGGGTCACTTTCAGCTGTAAGAGCATCTTTGCTCAACTGAGGAACTAACGGCAACACAAGTGAAGATGCGTCTTTCTGGTTGTGGCACTCCTGTGGCTCTCCACTGGATTCATTATCTTTGGTCTGCCTCGCTGTTTGTGTGTGAGCTTGACTTCCTCCCTGACAAGAAGGGATCTCGAGGCTCTGCAGTAGGTGTGGCTCTCCCTCGCTTGAATCCCTCAAGCTCCTAGATTTAAAAGTGTCACTATGAACAATAACTGGTGTATTTCTTTTCACTACAACAGTCTGCAACTTTAGGGCAGTTTCAGAGACAGCTGAGCACCCTGGGATTTGAAGTTTAGCACCATGAATGGTAGGTTGCATGTCCATCTGACCCTGGCTCAGAAACCCTAGTTCTAACTGTGAGGTGGAGGGGGCTTTGGTGGGGTTTGAGGTAGATGTGTTGGACACTGGCAGCACATTTACAAGTGATTCTGACTGTGCTGTCAGTCCATTGTCAGAGTGAGGAGGATTTGGAGGATGAGAGGCTGGAGTGCTGGGGTGGGTGTCCGCAGGGCTGATGGAAACATCATTCTCCTTTTCTTTTTTCCCTCCCTGTTCTTCCTCACAATTACTCAGCCTCTCAATCTTCTTCTCCTCCTCTGTGTCCTTTTTTCTCTCAATGGCTTTACCTGCCTCCAAACTCTCTCTGCTGTCGTGATTAATCTCCTTGTTTCTCTCAGTGACAACTATCACTCTTTCATCTGTGCTGTTCTCTGTCAAATCCAACATGTTAACTTCTTCGTGATGGACAGTACACACATCACCCTGCACACCACCACTGGCAAAATGATCAAGCTTATTTCCAAGGATAGATGACCTGTCTTTTTCCTCGATGCTGTCCTGCACCCCTGTTGAGCCAATATTCGTTAGCTCAGAGGGCCCAAAGGGGCTATCTTTACTTCTGTCGCAGCAAAGCTTTAACTGTCCATCAACATCATCACAATCAGGGGTCCCAGTCACACACCTCAGGTCACCTTCACTGTTATGGGTAACAGTCTTTTTGTCTTGCTGGACTGAAGTACTGTCACAGTTGTGCTGCACACAGTCTTCCAGTGTGTTGTTACATGGTGGTAAATCTACTTTAAGGGGGCTGCCCTCTTTAGCATCGTTGACTCCCACATTTTGATCTTTGATACTTGCAGGAACTTCAAAATCAGTTTTTAGAGAAACTGGAAGGGTTTCTTCAACATCACGGGTGTCCAGTTTCTGATTTTCCACGTCAGGAGATGAATCGTTGGTGCTGGTGTTTGAGGGAAGGGTTCTTGTCTTTCCGTGTTGTGATGCTTCTCTTCTCACCTTGCGCCCTCTATTTCTCCCTCTGTTGCAAGGTTCAAGAGGCTGGCAGGGAGTAACAGACACCCGGGGCGACTTCCTTTGCCCTAGGAGTTCTTGTAACTCTCCACTGTGGTCAGGTAAATTGCTCTGCTGTCTAAGTCTTGAAGATCCTGATACATTCAGGGCATGGTTAACTCTACCTGGGGACCTTCCAGGACCCTGATCAGCAGGCCTACTAAATCCTCTTCCACGTAGGCTTCGACCTGACTGTGCCTGGGCCCTGGCTGTTGACCTTTTGGGTTCTGCAGGTGTTTTCTGTGGCCTCTTTGCGGCTCTTTCTCTGGGTTTATTGGAGTTACAGGTTCGCCTCTTGGTGCTGATCACTCTCTGGACATTTTTTCTCTGAGCAGGTGTCTGTCTCCTGGTGGGCTTGGTAGTAGCAGGCATGGCTGGGGGTGTGGAGGGGAGGATTTCTGGCAGCCAGCATGGGAGCCTGATGAATGTTTATCTTTTTGCACAGCAGTTTTTTCCTTTCAATATATTCTTTAGTGTTTATTGTTGTTAAAATATGAGGCCTTTGCTATCTTGTAGTAATGGCAGTGCATGGCCTATAAAGACATAAAATCAAATCAGATCAGAACCTTTAAATGTATTTAAACGTATGTCTTCTGTGACAAACTCAACAGACACACTGAAAAACATAAGCCACAATGTGTGTTGACAACATGATAGTATAACAGCTATACAGTGAAATCTATCAAATACTTTACTTTGTCTGCAGGAAATTACACTTTTACGCTTTTCCTGAAATACATACTGAGACGATTAAGTGCTCTATTTGATCTAAACTAAGAAAATTCATCTCTGTATCTATACATAGTAATATAACATACAATCATAAGAGCTCTAGCCAAACAAATAGTAGCGCTTCCTGAGTGAAGACCGTGACTTTAACAGTTTAAAGGGCATGCACGTTTAGGAGTGGGCTCAGGCCGGATCCTGTTTTCGTCTTTCTGACTGCCGGAAGAGGGGGTTATTACGGTGTAAAAAACGCCTTCAACGTCGCTGTTTATTATTTTTGCACTTGACCTCTGTCATTTAAAGCGCCATGTATATGTAAACCTCAACGCGTCCCGGAAACCTCGCCTTTGTACAGGTTGTTTTGTTGCCTGTACGGTTTTATTTACACGTTTACGGCTGAAATGCTTTACATACCAGAGAGAGGCAGTTGCACTGTCTGAACTGCTAATAATACTCCGCTCCAGCGAGACAGCGAGACCTTGTATTGGTTTCCCTCCTCGGCAAATATAGACTGCTGGCAAGTTTAATCCTCTCACGACGCTGACACATGGACATGACACAAGCACCAACATGAACATACAAAGAGTTGTTTTTTTTAAAAACGTGCACCGAGTAGACTGTGCGGAGCGCGACACCCGTTAAAATGTAAATCCCTCTTATGTCAAGCCATTCAGGGCAGCCCCGCTCACTCTCCCTCCACCAGACGCAACCTACGGTCTCCGCTGGCCAAAAACTCGTCGTCTGCACAGGAGGGATGAGTGGACACGAAAACCTGGGATGGATTACAACTAACGTCGGTCCCCACTGCTTCTAGCGCCTTATGTTTTTGCAAGTGCACAAAGGACTGTGCTCAAAATAACTGAGCCTGAAGTGATAAGGACAATTAACTAATCTTTGATTGTACATAATGTTAGTATGCAGGTAGAGGCAATAGTGCATATTTTACAACGTTTATACCTTGTTAAAAATCATCAGATAGGTAGGCTATGTTTTCATAAATATATGAAATTGTAGAGTTGAAACAAAACTGCACAGTGTCTCTCAAAATGACAACTGTAATCAGGCACCCCATTTCATTATGTTTAAAAGTAGCCAACATATATGCAAAGTATTGTGATTAAATAAATAGATAGATAAAACGTAAATAAATGACCTGCAAAAGATGCATTCCACCTTAAATCTCTTTAAGTAATTCATAAAGGCAATATAGTCAATTTAATTTCTAGATTTAAAGTTTGACACTTAATTTGTCGGGGAAGAATGGATGGAAGAAATTTTGCCATCAAATATTTGACAAATGGGCGTAACTTATTATGTTTATTAGTACATTTAGTTTTACAGTTATGCATCAGTACAAGTTAGTGTTTCATCTCTTTAATTTGCATTTCTTTTGGTTGAATTAACCACGAGAGGCAAACCAACAATATAAGATTTATGACCGATGCTGCCTCTCTTGCTCTGATAGAAAACAAAGACTGGCGAGTATTATAATAATTTAGAATAAACACTCAAATAATAAAAGCACAATAAATACTGAATTGATTTTACACTGTAGGTAAAAAAAGACAGTAGTGACCATGCAGACAGATTTTAATCTTCTTTAAAATAGACTTCCTGTTGGAACTTGTAAAAATTAAATCCCTGAGCTTTTACGTTGAAGGGTAGATCGGCGATTTCCTGTACTGGTCCTAGCTTGACCAATAGCCTTCGGTCTGCGTCAACTACGTCATTAACATGCGACTGTTTTTGGCTGTCAGTTGGCGACAGGTGAAGGGCGCAAATGAGCGTACAAGAAACTATGTCAGATTAATTCATTACTACACTTTATGTCCAGTTTAGCTGATGTGAACGACGAGTTTCTCCTGTGCGATGTTAACCGCTGTTCGTGTTAAGATTACATTTTAACAGCCAGGATTATCCCGAGGAAGTAGAGAAACGAGAGAAGGTGGTAAAAGCTAAGGTGAAACACATTTGTTGAACAGATTTCACCCGATCGACCTTCCACTTTGCTGTTTTGTGCCTCTAAGAGTTTTCATTTCCTTGTGAGTATCCCCCTTTAACAGACTGCTGCTTTTTCCTTAAATCTACGCACTAACCTTGTTTACGCACTAACTTATGTCCCATTTTAAATCTTGATTTCTGAACCTTATACCAATCTTAGAGTAGAGATGATAAGTGGTGTTTGCTGTTTTATTAAACCAGTACCTACATGTTGATAGTGACGTGTTGTGTACAGTGTTTTGCCCATACAGCCATGGATGTAGCAGATTCCTGAGCATAAAGGATGACATCGGAGGCTGCCGTCTCCACACCTCCTGCCATAAGCAGCACCCCTGCCAAAAGGGACTACTACTGGCTTCGCTCTTTCCTAGCTGGAGGTAGGATCCAACAGATGATTTAGCTTTTTTTGCTTTCACTAACTCAATAAAAGCGAGTTTGCAACAACAAGGTTTAATTTAATTAAAATTTTAAATTTAACAAGGGTTATTTGCCAAAGTAAAGTATAGGAGATCACAATCACACAGTTCACAACAAGAATTAGCTGGGTTTTTTTGTTTAAAAAAAATCAGCTATTCAGTTTTACTGTACGCACCTCCTCACAGTTAACAGTGGGAGATGAGTGGTTTTTGAAGAACAATAAATATTTCTAATTGCAAATTTTTACTTCAGCAAGTTACTGGTTCCCCCGATTCCTGGCCATTGGTTGAAGTGTCCCTGGATGAGACACTGAACCCTTGACGCTTTAAATGCAGCTGCCTGTCTATAAGAATTTACCCAAGGGGTTTAATAAAGTATTTATTATTATTATTATTATTATTATTACACACTGTCTACCAGTCCTGGAGATACAAAACCCCCCTGTGGAAATTGAATTTTCCTTCAACCAACAATAAAGTCCAGTACATAAAGTAAAGGCAAAGCAAATGCAGCAAAGCAGAGTCATTCACAGAGTGACTCTAGCAGCACTGTAAACATAGCAATAAAAGTGCAGTCCAGTATGGTTTGATTGGAGAACTCAGTACTTTACTTTCAACATGAATCATCAAGCTTATCTTTTAATGTGTTCTACTACTACTTTTAGCACAATAGCTCAGCCTACACATGTTGAAATCTGCAAGATCCATATTTTCACAGCTTTTACAGACACAAACTATCTGGATATAAACACATCTCAACTTTTCATTAAAATTATTCCAGTGCACAAATGCATTAATGTTGTATTTCTCTGTTTCTGTTTAGGTGTAGCAGGATGCTGTGCCAAGAGTACTATTGCTCCTCTGGACAGAGTCAAGATTCTTCTTCAAGCCCAGAACCCCCATTATAAACATCTAGGTAAACATCAGTGCTAAGAAATGGAAAACAGATTTTCTCATGTTTCTGCCACATGAGTGAAACTGTTCATCTTTCTTTGCAGGAGTGTTTTCCACTCTTGGAGCTGTTCCAAAGAAAGAAGGCTTTCTTGGTTTGTACAAGGGCAATGGGGCAATGATGGTGAGGATATTTCCTTATGGAGCCATCCAGTTCATGGCCTTTGACAGTTATAAAAAGGTACAGTATGTATTTTATTGTGGAAGAAAACTTTCAAAGAGCAATTTTATAAAAAACTGTCTGTTACCAAAACAGATAATGGAAGTTGTTTACATATTTTATGTTGCTACTGTGTTTTTTTGTTACTTAATGCAATCACAGTTTTTTTTATTGTGTATTGTTGTTGTCGGTGAACCCACTGAACTTTCTTTCCTCTCTGCTGATACTGATAATACTGTATTTACAGCTGCTAAGTAAAAAGATAGGTATCTCTGGACATGTCCACCAACTGATGGCAGGATCTATGGCAGGTAATTTATCTTTCAAACTGATAAGACTTGCCTTCAGCCAGTGCCAGTTAGATATCATGTACTGCATTGGCAGCCTATTCTTCCCATGTAACTTTTTTGGTTATTGACAAAGCATGTACTGTTATTTGTTCCTTTTGACGTGTGACACACACTGCATTGTGTTATTGTGTCTTATTAAATCTTAAAAGAAACATGTTCTTTCACCAGTAGCAGCCACAATGTGTGTTTAATCGCAGTGAATCATGTTAAAGCATAACCATAAACCTAAACTGTGTGTTCCTGCTATGTTTGATCTTTTTACTTTGTGTGTTTTTTTTAGGGATGACTGCAGTAATATGCACCTACCCTCTGGATGTGGTCAGAGTCAGACTGGCTTTCCAGGTGAAAGGAGAGCATCGCTACACTGGAATTGCCAATGCCTTCCACACCATCTACCTTAAGGTGATCTGCTAGTGTTCAGCTTCTAACAATCTAATAAAGTGCTCTTCACAAACACTGTAGCCTTTCATTTAAGAAATACTTGAATATCACATGCTCAGTATGACTTTCTCTTTTGTAACATTTTTCTTTTTTTGTAAAGGAGGGGGGCGTTTTGGGCTTTTACAGAGGACTTACTCCAACACTTATTGGAATGGCCCCTTATGCAGGTGGTTATTTAGTTTCTCTTATATTTTCATCATTACATACAGTGTGCAGAACACCATAAACACCATTTTTTGTGGTGCATTAGCTTGATATTTTATCTCCCACTGATTTTCATTCACCAGGTTTCTCATTCTTCACCTTTGGCACCCTGAAGAGCCTCGGCTTGAAACATTTCCCAGAGCTGCTGGGGCGCCCCTCCTCAGACAACCCTCATGTCCTCGTCCTGAAAACCCACGTCAACCTGCTCTGTGGAGGGGTTGCTGGTGCCATCGCTCAGACAATATCGTGAGTGCTGTAGGCAGGCAGCCAACAATATTCACCTGAAGACCCACATATAATGATGAGTTGACAATGTAGCTGGTCAATTTGTGGGGGCTGGCTGCAGTGCTTTATTGATTCCACTGATTTATTGATAGCTGATGTCTCACATCATGTATTTTTTCTCACTAGGTACCCCTTGGATGTGGCTAGGAGAAGAATGCAGTTAGGCGTCGTGCTTCCTGATTCTGACAAATGCGTGTAAGTAGGATTGTTCCTGCTCTCCACAGTCTGTTATATCATGATTTCTTGCTGTGCGTGAATTTCATAACTGTCGGTTAGCTTTCCTAGTATCACTGAATAAAGTTGTTGTGTTTTAATGCTCAAAACAACAAAAGCAATCAAAGAAATGAATAGTTACTCCATAATTGTATTTTGATGTGGTCTTATTTGCTTTTGTAATTATTTGTAATTTTACATCTTTAAAACAGAAATGAATGAGAAATAATTCTAAGAGCGTACTGTTATATCGAGGTAATAATAAAGAGGTAAACACCTCTCAAAAAGCAATGATAATAAATGTAATTTCATAATAGGTTAAGTGCTTATCGAGCGAAATAATTAATTGGTGCTCACACTTGTTCTGAAGAAATCATTATAGTAGCTCTAATTGGCAGAGTTGTTTCAAGTTTAAAAAACTAACATGTTCACAGTAGCCTCAAGCAAGTTGTTCTGCACGTGCTAGCAAGTGCTATTCTGTGTTGCTAATGGTCCATGTTTTAAAAAAAAATATCAGTAAAAGCACAACTTAATGCAAGTATTTTGGACACAAAGCGTGGCGTTTCCTCCTAGAATAGTTTGGTTTGATGGGCCGCATGCTTACAAGTGAGGTTGAGGGGCTGTTTACATTTAGATAAATGTTAAAAGCCCAACACTTTAAGGAGTATAGTAGCAGCAGAGCTGTAAATCTACAGCAGCATACCACTCATACCTGTAGAAGTTCATATAATACCAGTCCAAACACTGCTCATTGTTCTTGCATTATCTACTTTGTATGGTATTTTTTAAGAATGCTTTGACAAGGTCATTTATCTCCTATACAAGACCTGTTTTTTGTGTTAATGTAGCTGTTGTTCATCAACTTTAATGCCAGTAGTAAAAACTGCAAATTGTCCTGTAAAAACATGCAAGATTTAATACTTTGTTGTCACCTCAGCATAGTTATTAGTCTAGTAATGTTAACATAACAGTTCTTTTCAAAGTATTTTCTATCATTTTAACAGTTTATAATTTGTTGTAATTTGAACCTGAACAGATCACTGACCAAGACCCTGAAGTATGTGTACAAGATGTATGGGGTCAAGAAGGGATTATACCGAGGCCTTTCTCTAAACTACATCCGATGTGTCCCCTCTCAGGCAGTGGCCTTCACCACATATGAGTTCATGAAACAGGTTCTCCACCTGAACTAGCTCCTGCTTTTATACCTTAAAAGTCTCCATCTGGGCCTGTCTACTCTGAGTCATTAAGCAGCTCCACCTAAATGCTTCCTTTACAGAGTGGTTCAAGGTACATTCACTATGTCTTAACATCTTCCTTGAGGAAATTGCCTTTTCCTTGTGTTCACTGAAAGCATCAGGGAAGTTAATGGTGGAAAAGGAAATTGGATATAAAACAGTAAGGTACTCCATGCCTATCTTGTTTCATTCCCTCTTACTGGACGTTTGTGATTTCCCACCTCTTAAGAGATGATTTACTTAGCCGCATGACATGTGGCTTGAATTTGAGCAAGTCCCTCATCAGTGTGTCCATGGATACAGAGGGGCAACTTTGGTCTTGCTCGATCAGTTGGATGGTTCGGGGGTAATGATATCTTTTTTTTTAACAATGTTGTTTGCAACACCACAACAACTTGTCTCATCCACACAGCAGGCAGACACTCTAACTTGTCTTCACCTTTCTTTTTCATGGCCTCACCTTCAGATGGATGCCAGCCTAAAATGATCATCTTGTCTTGTTAGTGTCAGTTTCTGTACAAAGGAAAAGGGAAGAACAGGGATATGCATTTATTTGAACAGTATATCTTACCTAAACACATAAATTCTACAGATACACATCTCTTTTTCTTTATTATTATTGTTTTTATTATTATTATTATTATTATTATTATTATTATACCTTCTTTACACTGATTTGGCTGCTGAAAGGTGGCTGGAATTTTACAGTAATGTTTTGTTCTTTTTTTTCTTTTTTTGCAAAGATGCACTGATCTGATGGTACGTGATTTCCTTCTAAGACTTAACATTTTATTGCCAAACTTCGAAGGGAGTCGTTACTGTTTGTATTTTAATTTACTGAAAATTCTTTTTTATGTTAATTGTTGTGTGTACTAAAATGTTTAGTGTGTAGACTTAAATCCATGTTCAGCTGTGATCATATTTTGATTTGTTTAAGCATTTTGACATGATGGAGGTAGGTCTGAAATGTCTGGAGTAGCGTTTTCCAGAAAGTACTCAGGAGAAATTTGCACTTCATGACTGTTTTTTCTTCATTTATTTATAGCTCTAGAGACCTTTTACCACTGGGTGGCAGCACTGAATATAAATGGACACAACATTTATATTTCATACATTGTTTCATCAGTTTGTCCTACAGCCAGCCTCCTTTTTTTTAGCCTCTTGCATTATTTTGCCTAATTTCTCCCGAGTGGTTAATAGGTTGTGTTGATTATACATTTAGCTACAGTTCTGTGTGTTGCTTCACCAAATATTCAGATTTTGCACAAGTTGCAGATGTAATTTTTAATGGATACATCATATCTACACTCAGAAAGATTTAATTACAACGTATAAACATATTTTATAAATGTTTACAAATGTATTAAAATAAATTAAAGACTGAAATTCCTCATAAACAAAGCATAGCATGACACTCTGATGTTTATGATAGAGTAGCTAGACATATGGCAACCTCCTGGGAGGCATTTAATGAGAGCATGAGAAAAAAGATTCTCTGGTTTAATGAGCCAAGAGTTGAGGCAAGGATGACCGTAATCAAATACAGAGACGTCCTTGAAGAAAACCTACTCCAGAGTACACGAGGCCTGAGCCTGGGGTAGTGGTTCACCTTTCAGCATAACAATCACCCATAGTTTACAATCAAGACAACGCTGGAGCGACTTCAGGACAAGTCTCTTGACTATCCTTGAGTGGCCCAGCCAAAAGTTTATAAATTTAAAGTAAAATATACAACACAAAAAAGTATAGGGGTATATATATATATATATATATATATGTATATAGATGAAGTGGGGTGTCAAAAAGGCTTCAGTCACCTCTTAGCAGCTCCAGCATCAAATTGTTTCCACCCATCAACCCATGTTTTAGTCTAATAATTGGAAATTGTCTGGCAGCTCCAAATCCCCTGATGTCTTGTGTGTTGTTGAACAAAAGTCTCCTAACAATAATTCTTCCAAATCATCTTGAAATGTGTGAGTAAATAAGAGACTGAGTCTAAATAATAGAGAATTGTGTTGTGTTACACAGAGAGATGCTTCTATTATTTTGTCCACATAAGGAAGATAAGCTAAATAACTCCCCTCCATATAATGCAAAGCAGGGAGGATTTATTACAGAATTATTTTATTAAACTGCATTAGTTTTAGCTCGTGTATTTAATAAACTGAGCTGAGCATATATGTAACCCTTGATTGCAAAGTGTGTAGTAGTATCCTGCTGTGCCTACCTGTCTGGGCTTAAGAGTATAATTACACACTGTCATTGGTGATGCTGGCAGCTACTATCTGGGAAACTAAATATTTTTCAGCAGCACTTCTGTATTTTAGCGTCATCTACAATACCTGCTGTGTACCGAAACCTTCTACATTTTGATTTCCATGTTTTGTTTCAAATACATGATCTTAATGCTGATCTTTCAAGAACAAATCGGCTCTCTTCCTGCTGCTCACTGCAACAGATTATTATGTAAGAAGAAATATTCAGATTTTAATATATATATAAATGTATGTAATAGTATACTGCATTACTTTAATAGTTTTTTTTTAGATGTAACAGGACAGTAAGTGATGTTACACTGCTGTAGAGCTGTCAGTAAGTTTTAGAATGACTGAACAATTAACATGCATTTTTATGTTTGACAGTTTTATGTTATTCTCTTTGTACATTTTTTCAGTTTTTGTCTGCCATGCCTTTTATGCTTTTAAGTAGAATTACATTACATGCCACCTCCTCTTTTGTCTTTGAATATGAGACTCTCAATGATCTTTGATGCTGTGACACTATTACACAATTTGTGACTGAATGGGAAGTGGCAGTAGCCAATTTAAGTATGTTTTCATCTTCCATTTTGAAGCAGAAATTAGCTAATTATTTTTCCCAGTTTGAGAGGCACACATACAGACTCTTGTTGATGTTTGTGTTACAGTTTTGTCAATAAAACCACAGAGGGACCGATGATGCATTTGCATTTATGTCACTAAAACTGGAACACACTGCTCGTTGTTCGATGTCACATGCTGATTTGACTGGTAAATGTGATGTGTAAAAGATGTGGACATTCTTTATGCACTACATTTCCACATTAGTTATATACAGTTAAACAGCCCAAACAAAACCCCTGTTTTTCTCTATTTTGGTAGAATTTCAGGAATATGTTCTGTTTTGCGTTTAAAAAAAAAAAAAAACACCATCCTGTTGTTGGGAGAGAAAGAAAATTAATTTGATACCAACTGCTGGAATAGGAAGCCTTTTCCTGTGCCGACATTCAGGTCTGCATACTGGAAATCACCACTGATAACACATCTAGGAAGATCAGTCATATTATATTCAGAGCTCATTAACAGTACAGGGGTGGAGATCGCTGCTACAACTGACAGTAGCTTGCCTGTGTCCTGCACCTCCCTCTGTTGCTTGATCACACATTTTCTTGGGGTTTGTGGTGTTTGTGCAAGAGAAGTGTGCAGAAGTGAGAAGTATACAACAGAAAAAAATACAGCTTTGAGCAAGAAGGGGAAACCTTTGCTAAAACCTTGATTGAGAACATATTACACGTGTTAGTAGAATTGTTTTCCTGCAGACTTGTTCAACTTCAGAAGGTGTTTGGACATTTTTGGAGTCATCTTTGTCCACCATGCCAAATTACACAGTGACTGTTGCCACAGGGAACCAGTGGTTCGCAGGGACCGATGACTATATCTACATTACACTGGTGGGCACGGAGCAGTGCAGCGAGAGAACACTGCTGGACAAACCATTGTACAATGACTTCGAGAGGGGGGCGGTAAGTGATGTCTCACTGCTGTAGAGCTGAATAACGATGACTGTTTAACAATATTTATTTTTATGAATCATAAACAACTTTACACAAAAATAGGGTGTATGAGGATTTTTTTTGCTGCCATCAGTTTGTTCTCCAAAGAGCAAGTGCAGTGACACATACACTGTCACACTTAAAAATACAAGTAATTGCTTAAAGAGGATCACATATACACTACCAGTCAAAAGTTTGGACCCACATAGGAATTACCATGTTTTTCATGAAAAGATACATGTCTTCAGTTGTGTTACCATCATTGCACATGGTTTTCTA
>JAUMHL010000007.1:11471726-11485592 GCA_032362345.1 Sandelia bainsii | reverse complement strand
TCTTACCAAAAGTGTCAGAGTAGTCCAAGTGTTCAAGTGCCACTGGCCCTGCTAACCAGAGTTCCTTATGTAAGGTTTAAATGCTGATTGATTACACAGGTGTGGTGTGAAAGTTAAGTGAATGTTCACATGTGGTTTTAAAGCTACTTAAATGGTCAGATTTGTCTTGGAAGTAAAGAAAGCACAGGAGGGCTAATAATTTTGGGCTTGTCATTTTCCAGTTTTCTTGTTAAAATTCAGCACATCAATAAAATATACTGATCAAACTTTGTGGAGTTTTTGTTTTTGTTCTTTTGGAAGCAATACAAGTATGAACAGTTTTTTTAATGGTCATTTCCATGGAAATATTAAGGGTTTTGTGTGATTTCATCAGGGGGGCTAATAATTCTGACCTCAACTGTGTGTGTGTACACACACACACACACACATTTGTTTTTTTACATATATATTTACATTTAAGGGTTTTATGAATTGAGTGAACTACTGCCAGGCAGAGTAATCCAGAACAAAGTGATCTATGAGGGCCTCAAAATTTCTTTTCAACATGACTTAGACACAGGTCATGCAACCTTGACCTGGGCTGTAGTCAAATATTACTCATGATTTGTCATTCCTTACATGGTCTGACTCTGCCAGTATCACTGCAGACTGAAGGCTGCATGGTTCCTGTTAACCCAATCAAACAGACACAATCAACACTATTTATTGTCCCTTGTCTCCCTCGGTTTCAGTATTTCTACAAAAGATACACACTCCACTCCCTTAATACTATTTTATAGTAGTGCTACTTTTCTATTGTAACCTTTGCTCCTCTAAATTTTCCTTAACTTTGCCAGTGTACCTATTCCGTTCTTTAAAGCTTAGGGGCAAAATCAATCACATTTTTTCACAGCCCAAGTACAGTAAGACACTTTAATGCCTCATCGATCTAGTAAGAATTAAATATTATTTAAAAGACACAGGTTGTCAGCATAGTGAAAAAATGGCAGAGCTAACAGTGATAACAGTGAAATGAAATTACATAAAATTAAATGAAGCCACATTCTTGCACTAGACACACACTTGAGGAGTTGAACCAGGACAGCTGAGGAAGAGACGTACAGGGTGGCAATGTGTGTAGGCTAAAGGGTCTATATGTCTGGTTCTCCTGACTAACAGCTCCACTCCAACCACAGGTTTTGAGGATGAATACTGCTGTGGTGTAACGTATTTGCTGAGTAGTTACACTACAGGATGAGAACTTCTCTGCTACTCCACAGGGCTCTGGGGTTGCCACCTATTGGCTTAAGGGTCTGGGCTCTACCAAGTCACAGGAAGGGTGGGCGTGGATTTTACCATCCAGACAGTCACCCACCTGCAACAGTCCCCGGATAGCGAATAGGGTGACAGTGGCCCAGTTTTCTCTGACAAAGGGGACGGGCAGCAGTCCAAGTCGCTGTCCTCATCCATAAAGCACAGAGGGGCAAGAAGAACACCTGGCCCAGACACAGCGACTGTTTCTGGGGTAGCCAGCTGGCCTGTTCCCTTAGGAGCTGGACTGGGCAAGTCCTCCTCAAACACATCATCATCTCCCTGTAGATCCTCAGGGGGAAACCCTGCCTCGCTGCCTTCCAGCAGGGCGCTAGAGGACTTGGTGATGTGGAGATGAGAGGCGTAGCTGCCCAGCTCAGAGCACTGCAGACTGGCTGAGGTAGATGATCGAGAGAAGGGGAGGAGAAGATGGAGGAAGTTGTAGCTTGAGGAGTGAAGAGGGTGGAGGTGGGTGTTAGAAAGAGGATGAGGAGGGACAATGATGGCAGGGTCAGACGGAGGACAACTGGCAGGAGTGATATCCAACATGTATTTGTAGTTGTTGGTGAAGGACGGGACAAGGTGAGGGTGGGCACGTGTTGAGAGGGTGGCATTTTGGTTTTGGTGTGTGGGTTGTGCAGGCAGCTTGCCGTTGAGTGGGTGCGCCCTTTGATTAGAGCCACACAGCTGAGCAGGCTCAGGCTTTGGCTCCAGCTCTCCCTCGGAGCAAGTTCGATCAATGAAGTGCAGGCCACGACAGAGACTGTCCACACGCTGGCCCACGTCATTCAGAGACACAGAAAACCTAAGTGAACTGTTGGGGCGGACGCTGACAGAGGAGGGCCGGAGCAGAGAAAACCAGTCTCGTTGTTTGCCATGCTTGGAAGGTGGCGGGGCATCTGTGATGGTGGCCACTGAAATACCTCCTGTATAGGTTTTACCATTAGAATTCAACAGAACAACTGTGGTCTTCTTCTGAGAGTCCTGATCCTGACTGCTGATGTAAAAGTGTTGATGCATGTGCATTAATGAAAGAGGAAGACGTGATAGACAACAGCGGTAAAGGACAGGAGGAGAAGGAATGGAAAAGGACAAAAAGAAGAGAAATGAAAAAGATCATGCATTTGAAAATGAAGGAAATTGCAAAAAATGGAGAAAAGCATTTTGGGGTCTTTGCCTGTGCATGAAAATATCAAACAGTGAATGACCCATGTTAATATAAAATCCATTTTACAGTAGATTACACACTGTAACAGAGTGTGGTGCTCAAGGTAAAGGTTAAAACAACATCGCCCACTGACAAGGTTCCTCAACCATAATGGAAAATATATTGTCCTTACACGTTCACATCACTGTGGACATAATACATCAGTGGCAGGAAGAGTTTGAAATAGTTTTTACCTGCAGATGTCCTGGCTGGAGGGGGAAACCGATGTCCTCGAGAAACTGCATGGGGCGTTGACTGAAGTGGGGCTCCCCGCCTTCGGAACAGAGCAAATGCACAAAAAAAAGGTGAGGACAGAAAATACAATTATGGGACATCTAAGTGAAGAGTTGCCAAAAAAGGTCTGTGGAGTGAGAACTATCAGACTGTCAATGCCTGCATATAATCTTTGCAGAAAGCGTGCATCACGCACTGATGCACAGGATAATAAAAAGGAAAAACACAATACTGGCAGTTAATCTATGTGATTAAAGTAGTGCCAGGCAAAATCTGTCTCAGTACGTCACAGAGTGAAACACAGACAAGACGGACTGCGAGACAGACTTATAAAGAATGAGGCACTGAGAAAAGCACAGCTGGAAGATGTGAGAAAGGAGACTTATTTAGCCTTCAGACAATTTTTAAACAGATGCACCTGCAGGTAGAAGGCTGTTATAATAAAAATGTGTTCTGTTTATCTATTGTAGCTTCCACCAGTATTTACTTTAGAGAAGCAGTATGGTGAGGATTACTTAAAATCATATTGGATTTTAAATTAATAAAACTTCAGATATTTTTATAAACTTTTGGCCATTTCTTTTAGCCGTGATCACATTTTAGTCACCGTATTTGCTGCGGAGATCTGGAAACATGACAAGATGTTGATGATGATGATTGCTACTATAAATTCTGATGGGACACAAATGCAGACAATCAGACAGTAATACCAGTCATAAACAAGCCAATAGTTTAGCTGCTATCAAAACTGTCAAAAATTGAGAACAATTGAAATGTCAGTAATAATGCTGCCTTCATGCAATGTCGGCAGAATGTTAGAAATGCAAAAACTTCCCATTATTCTGAGTTAGGAGCGTTCATGCATTATTCACATTATTTAAATACCCTAAATCCATTACATTTGTGGTGTTGCATATTTGGAGTGGTTGCTTAACAGGTGACATAAGATACAAACTGCAAAGCTCCTTTTAAATGAGATGGGTCAACTGTGTGGATGTTAATATTGGATTTGATTTGGATGCATTTGCCAGCACTTAGCTGGCAGATTTTTTCCACTGCTTTGTTATAATTTCACAAGTGGGACATATTGTTGCTGTCAGAAAATCCCGATATCTCAGACTTGGAATTATAAGTCAGAGACTCACATGAACAATATTCTAAAACTGTGGTGGATTTCTGACTGGATGATCGTCCTATTTGCCCTATTTCAGTTAAAGTGCACACACCAGTATCATCATCCATAGGAATGATCATCAAAGCTACAAAAATTTGATTACAGTTAAAGCAAAAACCATAAATATCTTTTAAATTTGTAGTTTGATATTCTAGGAAAACAGTGAAAGGCTACACCCACCTTTTGCTTAGTGTAAATAAGAGAACCACGAGGCTCTGGCCAAAGGACCAAAAAAATCCACCTACAAACACATATTAACACATCTCTCGCTACTTTGATCTAAATATTTCTGAAATGATCTTCTCATCTGACTTAAATAAGCGTATTTGCTAAATGTCAAGCTGTTCAGTGAACACTATGTCTCTGTGCTCGTCCAGACTGACAGCAGATTGGGCAGAGAACATGAAGAATGGGATCAGATAGTGTTCGGTTTGTTAACCTAAAGACACGGTGGCCTAGTAATTTCAAGAAGAAACTAATTACCTATTGATTTCATTTCTAGCTAAGGGGAAATTTATAACGCAGGCCTGACACCGATCAATATGAAATTCAATGTCCAGCTATGCCCTTCAGCCTGTTTTTCTGTCTATACACAAACAGAAGAACTTCTTTGTTTTGTTATGCTGTCTCTCTTTTGTATTATTGTTCTTAAATAGTTCATACAAGGTTGCAGTTTCATTAATTAATATATTTTTATTTTTTTCTTATTCTAATAGCTTCATTAAAGGCTGCTATTTTAGGCTCCTGCAGTATGGAATATAAATGTAAAATGTGCAGGTTGCTCTGAGAAGTGGGTAAGAGGCAAAAAGATCAGATCAAAACATAATATTGCTAGATTTTTTACAGGTAGTACAGGTGGAACATGCTGCCTTCAGTCGGACACTCCAACAATGACTAAAGACAAGAAACTGATGACATATGGTAACTGATTTAAAAAAAAGAGGTGGATCATGATGATTTATTCCTTATTTTATTGTAGCTCTGTAAACATGTGTCATTCGGCCTCATCATCCTCAATCATTCAAGTTGCCATGAGATGTGAGCAGGTCAATACTTTTTACAGTCTCTGAGCTGAGTTAAACACGGGTGTGATGATAACATTGATGAGACAGTAATGATTAACTTCCTAACAGGCTGATTCTTCAGATTTCCATTAAACATTTACTTTCTCATAACTGGCCTCTCCTGTGCTGAGGACCTTTGATGAGTAAACGAGTGCTTGTGTTTAATGGATGATCAAGACACTGCAGGCGATGAGATTTTAACAAGTGCAGAAAATTTGTGTCAAGCAGCCTTGATACTTGACACTTAAACACTAAAATGTGTAAAGAAGCATATTTACACTTAAATTAACTCATTCAGTTGTAGTTCATTGGCTCAGATGTGCAAATCAGATAATCCAGCCATGCATCATATTCTCACTATCATCAACACCTGTTTGCGTGTGCTGAAACCTCCTCTCTGTTCATTAGGCCAACTACTTATTTAATCTCTCTTCTTTGGCACTCCCACCCTCCACACACACGCACACAATTCATCCACACACAAATTATCTTCTTTTCCACTTATTAACTTATTATAGATTTCCATTCTTCTCTTACACAAATTTTCTTTTTTTTTTTTATTCTTTCGGTCATCATTCTTCTTTTATCATCTCCACAGCTCCCATTTTCCAGTCACTGGGGTTTTTCAAAGAATGGCCTTTAAAATCTAACGGGAACAATGAATCACTGCCTCCCGATGAGAAGCTTCTAACAAGCTGGACACATTGCTGAACAGATGATGTGAATGAGCCAGATGCTGACATGATGCAACAGATGTCAAACTACCATAAAGTAGCAGCAGACATTAAGGATCAAAGTTTATTCTTAACTTTGAAAACAACTCACTTTTACACTTTGGTTTTTGTATTTTAATTGATGAGATTCAGACGTTCCAGGTGGAATTTGTTACCTTTAGGCAGAGCCATAGTAGCTGTTTCCGCCGTTTTAAAGTCTTTATGCTAAGCTAAGCTAACTGGCCTCTTTGAGATTAGAAATACATATGTCTATAATCTTGACACAGTTTATCACAGAACAAGCTGCTATTACTGCTGAGATGATTTCTCAAACATATGCTACAGCCCTGTGCAAATGTTCGATAAATTCAATTTTTAATCAGGAAGCTTTTTTCTTTTTCTTTTACAATTGCAGTTGTGTTGTTTTCACATTATAAGCTTCTGTCAGGCTCGCAAAATCAAAAATGAAAACCCCAGTATGCATTTTATATCCCAGTAATATACAATGTGTGTCTTGTCATTACTGTGCAAGTAACCAAGCTAAAACCAAACTAAAACCCACTGATAGAGGGATGCTGATAATGTATATTTTCTAATTCATGCAATTACTGCAATAAGAATTTCAATGCACCTGCTTTATCACTTAAGGATATTCAAACTCCTGCCAACTGTAAATTCCTGGACTTGTTTTACGTCCAACAGCAGATGAAGAGAGTAGATGGTTCAAGAGAAGAGACTTACTGTGATTGTACTGTGTGCTAGTATATAATCACATAAGTATGAAGCGGGAGAAAATCTCTAATTCAATCATACTTAATCTCTTCTGACACCAAACAAGCGCAGAAAATCCACCGTCAGCTAAGATTTTATTTTTCATGAGGTAGTCAGAGAAAGTGAAATAATAAAATGTTCTTTATTTTACTGAGAAACTACAAGCACATTAGAGCCTTAATCATGGCAGTGTGGTGGCATCATTTTGTGCAAAAGGCCTAAGGAAAGCTGGTTGAATTGTATAATTTTACTGGCACTTGATGTCTATCCATCTGCTTCAGTGGGGCCTCATGTGAGCTGGCAGAAACTAGCAATCAGTGCAGTTGGTTCAACTCTTGGACAGACTTCAAAGTGACAGAACCAGACTTTGAAAAAGATAAATACCTTTCATCACTTCTTGTATTACTGAACCTAACTTCATGTAGAACAATTGTTTTGTAAAAACACGTTTGCTCCTTAATCTGATATTCTACATTAATTAAACTGTCCCTTGATTTTCAGAAAAAAAAAATTGCAGATGACTATCAGAGATACAGGGGGGAGCTCAAATATGTAAACACTTCATGGAAAAGGACTTTAAAGTGACTAGTGCTGTGTTCATGCCATCTGAGAGGCATGGAGAAGATCTGCAAGTGCTCACGGTTCTAAAATCACAAATTTGGGCTTCATTAGTTTGAACTGCAGGTTTTAGCGGATGAATTTTAAACAATCTTTCCCAGTGGTAATTGTAACTTGGATGTTGATGTGAATGCTATTTACAGTTACAGGAAACAAATGGTGTTATACAGCGGGCTCATTTCGAGACTGATATGTTAAAATAATAATATTTTTTTTACCAGTATACCTCTATGCGATGTTACTTTCAATGTGTTTGTTGGAAATCTTTAATAGCTGTAGAGCTGCTGTTATTATTGTGAGCGAAGACATTCTGCATTTCACTGTTTAATAGCAACTGAATATGTCTGAATGCTGGTCAAACTGAATAAACAATTTGAATTTATCATCTTGAGCTCTAAGAAATTAAAATGGTTATATTTAACTATTTTCTGACTCTGAGGAAAAAGGACAATTAATTTATTAATTCAGTATTAATCTGTACCTTAATTATTATTATTAATTATTATTGCAGTTGTAGCCTTACATATTGTAGCTGTAGCTGACATGATCCACCTTTTTTTCATTCAGTGTTTATATTATTTTTGTCCATTTTTGTTCCTCGTCATTTATTTTACAACTCTGTAGACAAATAAGCAGTTACAGCAACAAAAACATTTTGTAATGAAACCATCAATGTCTGTTTTCTCCAAGAACCAGTGCCAGCAGAAACCCATAAAAATGAGCAATGTTGCCAGATTGAGCAATTTAACTAAAGAAAAAAAAACTATGATGAGTTCCAAGATATTAACAATTAACTTCACTTTCTTCAGAATACTCGCTTGGCTCAATGCCTGGTTTCAACGTAAACGGGCTGCCAAGCTGAACGGAACAGCAAAACCGGTCCTGTAGAGATCTGGAGGACAGACTCAGGTTGTGCACTGCAGCAATGAAGCCTGAAAGGCTGCAAAACTGCAGCAGCTTGAATTTTACAGCATTACCAGATGTTTGGCTGATTATCAGCAGCAACCCACTGAGTGGTGGGTCGCTGCTTTGTGTCTTTTTGAGGACTGTAATACTTTAATTCCTTCCCAAACAGTGTAGGCGGCATTGCACAGCTCCGTGGCACTGTGCTAAAGAGAGAAGCAGCTACAGCTAAGCCTTCTGACCTCACCGAGTGGAAACTCTACTCAAGCCAAATCAACAGGCAATCCTCAGCCCACACTCTGCCCTCAGATAAAGCCTTCCAAGCTCATTTTCTACATTCAACACTGACCATTCTTTCATTTAATGAAAAATGCTGATTATTTTTTTTTACCCACAAGTCTCTCTCTCTTTCACAATTCTCTAGACAATTTATTTTTAAACAGCTCGATAAAAGACATTTTCTGTGTAACTGAATCAATGAACAAACAAATACAGAGCTTACAAGAGATAGAGATTTTGGCATTAGATACACATATGCATTTATATCTAAGACCATACACCTAATCTCTCAAACTCACCGACGGAGGCAAAAATCATGTTTATGAAACAATTCACCCCCTGGTTAAATGGTGCAACTTGGTTTCCTGTTATTATATAAATCCCTGTGTCCTGACGCATGTGTCTGGTGCGCCAGTGGGGGTGTTACAAGTAACTGGATACCTACAAAGTAGTTTTTCTGAGTCATCAGATAGGAGAAAGCTGTTCGATTAAAGAAAACACTGAACAGTGAATGTCCAAATCAAGAAAGGTGTGAAGCCAGAAAGTAAAAAAGGACCACGAGTATCCTGCCAGGTTATCAGCATAAAACAAGAACAGGTGCTTTGACAGAATGAACAAATTCTTTAGATGTTTGAGTTTTCACATACAAATGCAGATTGTATTACTGTGCCAAGCTGGAAATGTTATGAAATATGCCTCTTACACCAGTGCTGTGGATGTTTATGTAGAATGATATTATTTTAAGTAGGTCAACAATTGGATACGAGCACATTTATTTTTGATGTGATCTGACATGAGCCGATGTGATTCAGCTTGAATCTGTGCCGTGTGAAGCAATGTAGGGTTTGTTTTGGTGTCCTTATTTTGAGTCTGGCTCGAGCTCATGTGGAAATGAATGAAAACAACAGAGAGTCTGTCAAAACCATCCATCAAAAGGGTCATCAGCAGCCCGTAAAGGAAAGGCACGAGTGGAAATTACTTAGATTAGCTGTAGGTTTTGCTGAGCTCAATAAAGTGTCTTTATCTGCATTTTCTGGAGCTTTGCAACATAATGAATTTCACCAACATTTTATATTATTTCAACAAAAATGAATATTTGAGTCACTGATGGAAATATGATTATCTTCCATCTCATCCTGCCAAAAAAAAAAACTGCACAGAGCAGGGAAACTTATAAATGCATTGTAAATATGCATAAAATAATCTTCTCTTTTCTTACAGATCATATTCTGAGTCAGACAGCATCCACATAAAGTTTCAGGAAGAAGGTGTCACTGAAAATATATTACACCTCTGTAGTAATCCTCTGTTAAGTGTTGTGTTTTCAGGTTTAGTCTGTGCAATGTCTGTCATGAATCTGGAGAGGATTTATTCTACTATTTCCTGCCGCAGTTAGGTCCAGCCATTCAAATCTGTCTTTAACCACTGAGACTCCTGGCAGACTTGTCTGCCCAGCGAAGAATTAATACAGATTTACAACCTGCCAGTCAGTGGTATTTCCCTTTAGGAAGGAACAGGAAACACCAGGTGGCAGGTGAACTGCTTATTATTAATTCAAACTGTCAAACTTAAGGGTCTTGTTCATACTTTTCATCTATTACTCCATTACACACACATTTGTTGGTGGTAGCTTCATTTAGTGTATAGACATGAGCGATTACAATCTCAGCAAGAAAGCAAAAATGCATACCAAAATGTCAGACTATTCCTTGTAGAAAATGGCAGCCACTGTCATTTTTTGTTTGTGCAGGGTTGTTCAGTTGTAAAGCACGTCTTGCATAAATAAGTCTTAGTTACATAATTTCAACTATTATTTTTATCATCTATCAAAGGTCACATATCTGGAGGCAATAACAGATTTGAGATTTATACAGTCTGGTTGTTAAAATTCTTACGAACTTTGTAGTCACTGAAATTGTGCACATAACACATTTTACAGTACAAAGGGTATTTAGTTCACTTTTAGTTTTGCTATCAAAAAAGTTTTATAGATTTGAGAATGGCTGAATCACTTAGCAGGGCCGCTCATGTTGCTTGACAAAATAGACTGTTTTAACTGTGCGGTGTATGGATGAAATTAAACTGTGATAAAAACAATATTATTGTATATCCACAATGACAGAAGTGTAAATAACCAGGTTGCTTAAAACCAGTTTCATATTATGATCTTCAAGTGTGCATTATTAAGTGAATAGCACACAAAAATGTGATTTTCTGCTCATTCTATATATTAAACACACAGATTATGTATCATTTAGAATAGTGAATAAAATACAATACAATACATTCAATGCCTCAGGCTATAATAAAACACCCTGAACAACAACATCGGGGTACTCCTGTCTACAATATACACACAGTATGAAAGCTGTTCTTAGTTTTTATGTCACCACATTCGCTGTTATCTGCCACTAAACTGAAATAGCGTTATCTTAAATTGTGAAATCACTTAAATAATAATAATAATAATGAATACTTTATTGATCCCCTTGGGGAAATTGTTGTTTGGACAGCTGCTAGACCTGTGTCAGCGCTACTACGGGGTTTTGGTGTCTTGTCCAAGGACACCTCGACTTGTAGCTTGCTGGGACTGAGAATCGAACCGCTAACCCTTGGGTTGGGGGATGACTGCTCTACCCACTGAGCTATCATGCCGCCCCTAAATGAACCAACACCATAAACAGTGAGTTGTTTTGTAAAAAGTTTTGTGTGTTTTATGTTTATGATAGTTCATATATTTTTCATTCAGGTCCAATAACTCTGTTCTCTCTCAGGTTTAAAACATCACCTGACTCGTGGATCAAACATTATTGCCAGAGCAGTCTCATGGCGATGAAGTGGCCCTGACATCTATTAACACAAGTAAAGAGTTTATCCTATAAGAGGCTCAGGGGACCAAGGATGGAAACCATGTAGACACATTCGTTGCAGGTTTGTCTGAGGGAGGACAGAGAGGAGAAGAGAAGGGAGAAAACAGGGAAATGCAGGAGTCACAGACAACAGAGGTTTGTAGAGTTTGTCTGACAGAGAGCCACACTGAGCTGAGGTGTAAAGACACGTCCGTTCTCTGGAGGCTGATCAGAAAGGCAGCTCTGATTAGTTTGATGTGACGGGAGAGAGACAAGTTATCCATCAGCTGCTCTCACTCCACTGCACGTCTATCTGTTCCGTCAATCTCTGCTTTCCTCCACAGTTCACCTCACAGACACCCTCCTGTCTTTATTCTCTTTTCTCTCTGTGTGGTGGAGAATGACCATTCATTCATTCAAATTGTTCAATTTATGTGTGCTTTGCTCACCTTTGATATATTACTGGACCTGCTTGCAGAATGACCCAGAGGCTTTTCATTCTATAAAAGAGAAGGAAAGACAACACCAATGAGTGGGGAAAAAAAAATAACACACAGAAAATCATCTCTATGCAATCTGTATATGCTGAGAGCTCTCATATGCCCCATTAATTACTATCTGCATCACATTTTTTGTACTGCATGGTGCTTTCCAGTGAACAGCCGTTTGACATAAACATGTAATTAACATTTCACCAAGTGAAACTGAGTAAACATTAACAAATTATTTACAGTCATGTACAGGGACAGTGACGCTTTGAACAAAATCATAACACAGCATGGCAACATTATTACAATGATAATGTGATAATGAAACAATGATGTTTAGCTGTTAAACTGTTTACAATGGTCACCAGTTTATTTTAGCTTGAGTGCATGCCAACACGTCCCACTTGGCAATAAACACAGTTGACGCTCATGTGAATCTGAATCTTGCTAGATTAGCAGGTATTTGGTCATTAAACAGAGTTTTGAGCAAACTAGATTAAAAGTTAAAGGATCAACAAAGTCACTGCAATTAATTCCCAGCGAGCCAGGAATTTATGTAATGAATATGAAATTTTAAATAAAATGTTTTTGAGACATTGTTCCAAAACCTTATGTGGACACTAAAGGTCCAGTCATGACATATGGTGTACATATGGTGTAATGAATAATGACATCTTATTCTGGGCTATAACAAGAATAGGTAGGAATGATTCTTATCTAATGAGCACAGCAAAACTAAATTTTTTTCAGCAGCTCAGGGCACTGAGAGCCTGAGCTGTTTGGCATCTTAAGTTGGTAGAAGTTCTTCTGGCACGACAAGAAAGGGTGTCAATATGATTACACAACACCAGTCCAAACTCCAAATGAAATGGTGTCATAATATCTGTATCGTAACCACAGGAGTGAAAAGGCCAAGCTGTTAGTGCTCAGCAGAGTTAAGTTTTGTTTTGAGGCTTTAATGATCCTCAATTCCAACTCAGTGCTTTTGGCTTGCAGGAGAGACCGAGATAAACAGCCACTGTTGTGTTGTGCTGCGTTCAGTGTTTGTATTAAAGCCTTGTGTGGTTTCTCAATGAGCAATCAATCATAGTTATATAATGCTGAGTTCACACTGGGTCTGAGTGTGGTGCTTTGGACACAAGCAGATTTACAAGCAGAAATCAGCTCTGTGGGAAAAGTCTGTATATAGACTTTGGAGCAGAGGCTGATTAACTGGTTAAAAGCAGACACAAGCAGCAACAGAGGCTGTTGAGGCCTCTGACCCTCATAGCCTCCTGCACACTGTAGACCACATATAACATAACTTTATTATATTGTTCACAGGCCGAGAAATCAACCCGTGCACCAACCTGAATACTAATTCGATTACACTCAAATCTATTTAGGAATGTGCACCTTCTGAGCACAAGAGAAACTAATTAAGTTGATAGGGAACACTTTAATTACGGTCATTTGTTTCCTGTAATTAACTAAAGTTTTTTTCTACCAATTAATTAAGAATAGTCAAGCAGATCTTTAATAAAAAATAACTGGTTAAGTATTTTTCTAGGATTGTTGTTGTTCTCAAGAAGTGGCAGCACCATAAGTTCTGCCATCTTTGTACAAACAGGAAGAACATTAACATCACCACCAGAAACCCAAATACACACGCAATATCAATAAGAGACTAGACATCATGCTCCCAGTTCTTAATTACTTCAGCACCACTTGTGTCCTATCTTTGACTAGTTGCCATGGTGATGGAGGACTACTACACTTTATGTGCCAAGTTGCTCCATCACTCTCTGCTTCTCCCTGGTTCCTTCTTCCACCTTCATGATTATTATCCTCCTGTCTCTCTAAATGCCTGAGGACGTATAAAACACAACACGCACACAGTAAAACACAAACCCTCCTAGTCACGCCAATAACACAAATTGAATATGGTTTCTGAGATCCAACTATGTGATGTTGAAGTGCAGTACAGTGACCAGCAGTGTGTTAATAAAAATCACACCTGCACTTCAAACCGTGCACAAATTCTTGATCTTGCCATAAATTCATGGTCAGCATAGAGAGTGCATTTAAAACCATATCAGTCATCTCCTTCTTCTCACTTCTAAAACTTACAGCAACACTTGACTGGTAGAAGCAAAAGTTTCCATTATCTGATGAAGCTAGGAGCTGGAAACAAAAAACTAAATTTTGAATAAACAACTGCAGGTACATCTCAATAAATTAGAATATCATCAAAAACTTAATTAATGTCAGTAACTCAATTCAAAAAAGTGAAACTC
>JAUMHL010000007.1:11447884-11471626 GCA_032362345.1 Sandelia bainsii | reverse complement strand
TTGGACTTGATAAAACACAAGGGGGCCAACACCAGCAGATGACATGGCTCCCAAATCATCACTGACTGTGAAAACTTGACACTGGACCTCAAGCATCTTGGATTCTGCCCCTCTCCACTCTTCCTCCAGACTCTAGGACCTTAATTTCCAAATGAAATACAAAATTTACTTTCATCTGAAAAGAGGACTGAGCAACAGATTTTCTGAGATAATGAATTTTGGGTTTTCATTTGCTGTAAGCCATAACCATCAAAATTAAAAGAAATAAACGTTTGAAATGTATCAGTCTGTGTGTAATGAATCTATATAATATGTGAGTTTCACTTTTTTGAATTCAATTACTGACATTAATTAAGTTTTAATTTATTGAGATGTACCTGTATACGCAATTACCTTTGATTAACTTATATATGAAATGCAAACTTCTGGTCAGTATCTTGAAATGTAAAGCTATACTCAGTTTTAATCTGCCAACATCTTGTTAAGATATACTTTCTGGCTGATACAGCAACTTGAAGCCCTAAATTCCCATGTAAAAGCGCTGAAATGAGCAAAGAAAAGTGTTTTCTACAATACTTTTGTGGATGTAACTGTGACAAGTAACAGGCAGAACCTTTGTCTCTTATTGTACGAGTGGATTAAAGTGAAGAAGTTCTCCGCTGTCTACATGTCATTACCTCTTCAATGTCTTCAATAAAATGTCACAAAATGGCAAACACAGTTCTCAATGGGTCCAGTCTGTGCAGCAAATCAACTGTCAGATTGTCATAGAGGATAAAAATGCAGTTTTTACAGGAGGTGACAGCCGGGGATAACAGGCAGAACAAAAACATAAAAAAAAAGCTTAGCTAAAAAGTGAGTAACACACAGATATGCCCAAGCTGAAAAATAAGTCCACAAATTAACCAATGATTTTTAGAGCAGAGAGGTTGACAACATACGACAGAAGATGGGAAATGAATAGTTCAAAATCACTTCTATGTGTCCTCTCTTTCTAACCCCATAAAACTTCTCTTTCAGAGTGCATTACCTGCAGTACAGTCTGTCTGGGAGTCACCTTCCCTGCCACCATGACTGTAGACTATAAAAGGCCTTATTCTCTGGACTCATGCATAATTCTGATAAAGAAGGGTTCAGGTTTCACAGTCCGCTGTGTCTGTATTTCTCCACCTCCTCCGTGGGTCTGTTAGCAGGCCCCAGCCTTTGATAACACAACTTTCAAACTGGACCCTGAAGACTTGAGCTTGTAAAAAAAAAATTAAAAAGAGGCTTAGGAGAGTGTGACAGAGGAGGAGAGGTCATATTCAGAGGGATCGCAATGTCTTTCAGGGCTCTGTTCTTGGGCCACAGGGAGGACGACTCAGCTCATTTCTATGCAAGAACCTCAAAAGATAAATCCTTTGTGAATTTAACCGCTTTGAAATCTGTCTATTCTTCATAGTTTTTATCTTTAGCATTATAGAGTTGAATGCACCATCTGTGCTCCGATGAAGGACTGCAGACTGCAAAGAGCATGTGCAGGCTGAAACAACTCAGTGCATTTTAAATCAGTCAAGAAGATCACCTGACATCATTTTTTTAACCATCAATTAATTCTTTATGGCATATAAAGACTAATTTGTTTGGTGAATGAAAAACACCAAACAAATCATTAGTTAAGTCCCTAAAACATTTGTCATACTATGATTAGACAGGAATATTTTTGCAAAACTTAAGGAGTTTTGAGCAGCACATATAGATCGATATTATTTAGGATTGCTCCTAGTGAGTAATTTTGTTCAATAATCCATTATTCATTTAGTTTATAAAATGTCAGAAAATAGTGAAAATTCATGTTATTTTCTATAGCCCAGACATTTTGTGTCTTAGCCCCAAATATATTATGGGGAATGATGAAAACAAGCATCAAATGTTCACACTGAAGCTGAACCAGAGAATGTTTGGGCATTGTTGCTTGAAAAATGACTCATGCAAAAAAAACAACAAACAAAAAACAAAAAAACAATTAAGCATGAAGAATGAGAAGTTTTATCTTATTATTTATTCCAGTTAGATACTGTTGTAGGACTGGTTGTAAAAAGAAAACTAAAACACCGAAAGGAGCCATAAAGATGTAAAAATACATAAACCAGTCAGAGGTAAATCTCCCTTATTTTGTTTACAAATTCTGTGCTAAAGAAGTCAATCTTGCTAACAGATGCTTCCTCCTGGTTTCTGCATCACTTCTCACCAGCATTACACCAGAGGCAAGGCATAAACATCGATTTGTGTTTGAGGTGAACAACTTCTCAGAATAAAAACCTGAGACCTTCCGTTAGCAAAGCCGCTTACAGTGCCACCTCACTAATTGGACGTCAAGATATTTAGATTTATTTTTACAGGTGCATCATTTCCTAAAAACTCCGCTTCTATCGCCAGTGGTTTCAACGTCAGCAAACACACAAAATGAGATTTCACATGATAGCTTGGGGATGCAAACGAGCGGTGCTTATGATTGAGACAGCTATCTTTCAATATGTACACACTCTAGTCTCAGTCTCTTAAGTAATAAGTATGCATGTTAGGGGTTTGTGATATAGACTTAAAACTATTTCATGACATATTGCAATATCTTCGCAGTAACAGTGTAAGTGACAGTACTACACTTTAAGAGCATGTTTTTGGCCACAAGTCACATCAGCATACAGTCTTTAGAGCCGAGCAAACAGGATCAGTGATCAAAAATTATAAGCCTAAACATTAAGAAATACTAGACTAAATTGAGTAGCTAAAATAGAATATGAGTGGGATATTTCCTTAACAGTAGCATATGTTATCCGTTTTTTTATTTTATTTTGGAATTCGCCTGAATCTGTCGTTTGTCTTGGCATCGTGTCTTTTGGCTCGGCCTTCCACCATGCTTATTGTGTTTGTAGGTTCATGTGAAATGCCCATGTATGACGTGTATTAAAAAAAACATCATCACGCAGCTATATTGTCATTACTGAGATGTGACTAATTCTTATCATGGAGAGAAATTATCACAATATACTAGCATGTGTACTTCGTTGATGTGTTCATAAATTGACTTCTTCCACTTTAACTAACTCTTTACTTCCCAGAGTATCTTTCAACATCTCTCAGAGGACTTGCCTGGATTCACTTCATCTCTCCAGTGGAGAGAGTGGTAGTGATTGTGACACCCATAGAAATAGTACCTGCGATTAATTTGTTTATCCATCTGTGAATAAGCAACATTTGAGTTCCTTAGTGACAACAAGTCATTTAGCTGCAGTGCATTATACTCTGTTAAAGCTTCCATCAGTGTAAAATAAAGATATAAATATCATAGCAGCAACTTGCAAAAGCCGGCAAATAACAATACACTGTTCTTGTCACTGCAGAGACATAATTAACTAACACCTTCAGTTTCCTCTGCCCCAGTGCCAGTCATAGACTTCAGATCAACAATCTACTGTAATAATGAATCAAACTGTTTCCCGACCTTAATGAAATCCCACGGTGTAAGAAAATTGCAGTTTTTGAACTGATAATTAGTGGAATATGTGAAATATTTTTTGTTCAGGACTCCAGTAGGAAGGAAAGAGCCAGGCCAAGGACCGTGTGAAAAAAACCAAACAAAAAAAAAAAAACTGAAAAGAAACAACATTCTGGGCAATAAAGGGACGTTTAACAATCACCTTGGGAAAACGGCATCGATCCAACACAAACAGTTTAACAATGGCACCTACGTACAGTAAATGCACAATTTATCTCTACTGGGCTGTAAAACATACGTAGGGAGATGGGTCAGCTCATTTCACATATTTCTTTCCCCGGCAATAACAACTTCCTTGCTGTGTGTCACAAACACTGATTGGGGGCTGTTTCGTGTGGCAGTTATTCTGTTGAAAAAGAGCTGAAGAATATAAAATACAAAGGGCCAAATGAATGATAGTTATCAGATGGTGTTAATGAGGTGACTGTCGAAGGAATTAAATCAGTGAAATGAATAGACAGAGGTTGCATGTATCCTTTCCTTGTGTGTAGTATATTAAATTATATTATTCATTTTTCAGGTAATTTTTACAAGGCTTGTCCAATCATTGTATTGGACATGAATTCGATAAACCTAGCTCCCTTTCTGGAAAATTCTATCCTCTGGTGAGGAGTGTGTGTATTCTGAAACTGTGAAGTAGATGAAAGCAGAGTCAACATCAAGTCAGCTTTCACTTGGCATGAAACCATTAAACTGCTTCACACCAGATTTCCCTTTCAGACCACCACATTTTATGTAACCTGGTGTCAGGAAAACACAACCATATACCGCATACTGATGTTAATGCCACCCTTAAATGAGCACTGTGATAAAAAATAGTTATGAAAATTACTTTTAAGGAAACAACACTAAAGCAGACAAACGTAACCACTTTGTTTTCAGTTAAACAACCATAAATCTGAAGACAGACATTAAAATGACAGGTGAAAGAATCAAGCTGGTGGATCTGCAGGTATGACAACAGAAGCAGATCATTTAGCCTGTGGCAGACTTCACGGGAAAGTGTTTATATCAGAATAGCTTTCCCTGAAGTAAATAAGCATAACATGGTCTGCTTAGGTGTTCATCCTGCCAAACGCAGATCTAAAATGAAACCACCGTGCACAAGTTGTTGGAGACAAGCTGGCACAAGATTTTCTTACCAGACAGAGATAACTGAGATTCCTCTGCACAGCCTCAACTCCTCAGTGAAATCTCCCTCAAATCACACAAATCAAATGCCGGCAATGTCAAGCAAGACGTTATAAACACTTAGCTTGAAAAATACAGCTGGCATGCACAAGCATTGCACGAAGTAAGATATTTGTAAAAACAGAAAAATATTTCAGTAAACAGCGCATTAACTGATGTCACACATGATTGCAGAAAAAGCAATATATCAAAAGATCCTTACAAAGAGTCTCATCACAAGAGGAAGTTGGCCTTTATGTGGTTTCCTGGCCCTGTATGCTTCCAGTGACCACTTAAGGAGGAAATGCAAGCTGACTCTCAGTGGGCAGCTGGGCAGGAGAGCAGAACCAGATGAGAAATCTCAACTATGCACAGTAACAACAATCAGTGGTGAGCTTGGCTGACCACAGACATCTACCCAGACTTAAGATAACTGTGTCTGGGGAGACGGGTATTATGCTACGCAAAGAGGGTCATGTAGTTGAGAAAAAAATCTGTATTCTTCCCTTTACTGTATAGGCACCTTAGCTCAGCAACTGTTTACCTACCTGGAGCATTGTTCTGTGCTCGTGTATGAGTTTGTGTGTGTGTGTGTGTGCGCATTTACATCATAAAACCACATCAAACTGAGATAGCACGTAAAGTAAGACTGCATGAGAGCCAGGAAATACCACCCAGACTATGTGTTTGTGCACAAGTCAACAACATATAATGTATGTACATCTGTGTGCGTGTGAGAACAAGCAAGTCTGTCTGTGCTCTCATCAGCAGGATGTGGCTCCCACTCCTCCCCCTCTTGCTCTCTGTCTCTCATCTCTCTTCAAAACATAATTACATCAGTATGTTTAAATAGAATATGGCAGAGCACTGACCATCATATTCAGCACAGGGCCATGTGGATAGTGACCTAGTCTGTCTGTGTATATATATTTAGCTGTATTGGAGATGCAATACTAATTCTGCTGCAATGAGAAGGAGATCTGACAAAGAAAGTACCATAAGTCAGTCCTGGGCAACAGGATATGACCTAGATAGTAGGGGGTGGTTGCTCTATAAAAAATTTAAAGATAGGATGAAATATTTTTTGACCGTGTAGTGAAGCCACATTTCCTCATTAGCTGTACTTTGGCTCATACTCTTCCACATAACATACCATAAATCATCATTTATGACTTCATGTAAAAAAACTAAAGATAATTATTTGAACACTGTGATTCTTAATTAGCCCCTTAGTCCCTTTGTGGTCCAATCCTTCAATCACAGAAGCAGAGACATGCTTACTGTATAGCCGTATTGGCAAAGAAAAGAGAGCAACAAGTGAAACACTGCCCAATACTCACATTAACAAACTGGTATAAAAACACCAATTCAGTGAAACCTCAGTGGAGAAGGGACTTGCAGATTATCAATGACTTCAGAAGCAAGAATTGGATAACAGCTTGAGGCTAGAGCCCACCAAATAGCTTCTTTATAGCTAGCAGAAGATAGCAGCTGCTTAGAGAAGCATTAGCTCTGGTACCTGCTGGGAATATGAACACCCTATCTCAAGTGTTGAAACATTTTAAAATAGATTTTTTTTTTCTCAAAAAAAAATAAAAAATAAAAAATTCAGCACCCATCTGTCTGAATACTAACTGAATGAGCACTCAGTTCTCGGCTGAGTTTGAAGTTCAAACCATACTCAGAGGCTTTTAAAAAAACAACAACAAACATTTTAAGAGGAAAATAAGAAGCATAACATGAAAACAATGCTTGAATTGCTCTGTGGGCATGTTGCAAGATATCCATCTTGTGAGCAACCATAACCGGATAACTTTACTATTCTTTCCTGCCTGGCCTTCCTCATTCTATCTTTCTTCCCTCATCCTCCTCATTTCTCTCCCATCCTCCTCTTCAACAGGTATTAAGCTCTGCCATGACATGTGACTACATTAATCTTCGCCCTCCCTCCCCCTAGCTGCAGATTTGACACAAAGCTCTGTGATATGGTGCATCAGTTTATGATGTGATATGCTAAGCTGTGGACCAAGAGGAGAAAATATATCTACGTCAGACCACTGAGGCCTTGTGTATTTGTACAGAATTCCTGTGAGCATCTATAAGCAAACTTTCCAGAGGAGACCAGCAGCACACACACTTCCTCTCCCAAAGTACCATTGAGTGGCAGAGCGCATGAGCAAAGAGCAGAGGGGTTACTGAGTTCATGAATAGTTGGCCTGACCAGATATGGTATTTGACAATCTCTTGTCAAAATACATGCAAATTACTAGAACACATTACTGAACAAAACAATAGTTAATTTAAAGAGGAAACCTAACCTGGAGTAGATTCAAGATAACAATGCTTATAGGAAGCTCGTCATACAGCCCCACTGACCCTAAACAAAGGGCAGAGGCGTAGGAGAAAGTGGGTCAACCTTTCAAACTGTAGAGGTGGCAGACACTGCTCTGGACCACACAAAAAATATTCTATGTACAGTAACATCACGCATGTACACTAAGGCAGAGCCCCTGAGAGATAGAGCTGAATACATGAAAACATAAGCAGATACAAAAGACAAGCAAAACAAACATAATGTACCCACACATAAATACATCCATAACCCCCGACGTAACTCTGATACTGCCACTTCTGCTTGACTGGATGTACAGACAGACCATTTCTAACTGTCTCTGTTGATTTTGCTCTCCATTTATTCCACTTCTCTCTCAGACAGACACACACACGCAGACAGACAAAAACACACATTCCTGGCAACTCTTTCATCTCTCGGCTACTGCAGCAGAAGCACTGTGCCATCACCAGGGAGACAAAAGGCCTCACCATAACAACCACTCAATGGAAACTACAATGAGCCTCCTTTCCTTTTATTCTCACCTCCTCCTTCTCTTTTTCTTCACATTCACCTTATTTAGATCAATTATGCAAGTTAATATAGTGAGTGGAAGCTGCAGTGTTAAAATGATCCCAATGATAACATCGACAAAAGCACGATTAACAACAACATCAAAAATACAGAGACAAACAGCTACACCAACAAGAACAAGAATCTGTACCTGAATCTTCATTTTCCAACAGGAATTCATGTTCTGGTTCCCGGAGCCACCTCACCTCTCTGTCACACACACACACACACACACACACACACACTCTCACACAGACAATGGTTCCTCAGGGAGGTTACATGCCCCTTCTATAAATCCTCGAGGTGAGCCGAGATGGAGAGAGAGAGAGCCAAGCCTCTGCAAATACGGAAGTGGAGCTGCGGCCAGCCGTCACCGTGGCGACTTCAGCTACGGTAGCTCAGCGTGGAAACAAAGACAGACAGAGGAAAAGATAGGGAGAGAGAACAAGCAGCTGCCCTACATTTTCCTCACACAAACACACAGAGGCAGAGCTTCTGTTGCTGCTGCTGCTTGTCCAGGCTTGCTCTGCCTCTCAGCTGCACATACACACAAATACACACACAGTCAATCCGGCGCTGTAATCTCATTGGCCTTCCTCTTCCTCCAGCTGATCTTGGTGGGGGAGGGGCAAAGTGTTTTTCATGAATCATTCATGAGAGGGAGGTGCTGTCCTTTAAATAGACTCACTCTACTCTGCACACTGAGCTTAACCTTAAAGCACCTCTCTCTAACCCTACTTAAGATATGCGTCCTGAAACCACTATGCACTGCCACACACATACACACAGCCTCCCCCCTCTGAATCTTTGCTTAAGACAAAGAGTCTGCCACCAACACCATCATCATCCACCAATCAGAGAGGCCATTACTGCTGGCTCTACCAATCCCCAGCAGGTATCGAGGAAGACGAGGTGGAGCAGAGATAGAGGGTAATTTATTACACACATCCTCACGGCTTGTATTCAAGGGCAAAGCTGCAGGAAAGCACAACCACACAAACACTGACCGACACCACAGGCCACAACAGACTGATATCCACCCAACTAAAGGTTTTAATAAAGCTGAGATAACTTTAAATAATGATGCAGTATAAACTCCAGCTGCCTGAACTGGTTAAACACATGCTAAAATATTCAAATTTGTTTTATTTTAATAAGGGAATTTTGTGTTCATACTAAAGGAATTTGTTTGAGGTAATAAATTTGGTGCAAAGATTATTATTAATACATTTCCATCGAATCCAGCCACTTTTTGTGGCTTGTTAATGTGTGGTTTAAGATTTTACATGTGTTACAAAATCTGTGTATGACCAGTATAGTCCAATCTGAAATGTGTGAAGAAGATATTCTTTGTATGTATTTTTAAACATCCCACCACTATATTAAATTGTTCAACTGAGCTCTACCTTGACCAGCTACAAAACCAAAATGCTTCTAATCAGTAATAATATCATAAAATGATAAAATCACCAGAGAGTGGCTGTTCTGCATAAAGGTTACTTTTTCTTGTTAAGCATATTTGGTTGATAAATGTTTTTACTCAAGTAAAATCCACTTACAAGCAAAGCAAGCGCTTGTGCAAACCCCAGCAGTTTGTAGTTTGTAAATGAACAGTGTGAAATTGGATTCAGGCAAAAGTTAAGTGATGAGGCAACAGTGGGCAACAAGAGAGGGGCTGATTTCACAGGAGGCTTGTATAAGTTGCTCCTGCATCCATTAAGAACAACTGTTCCTAAAGGTGAAGATGTTGGATCTTATTTACAGTGTACAATGTCCCCAATCACTTCTCTTCAGAAACACTAATCTGTGGATGATTTAAGACAAATGGATGTGATTCAGGGATTGAACCTCTTGGGAACAATGTAGCACAGAGAAGAAAAAAGATTGTTAAGCCAAAGTAAGAACATGCTATAACTGTAGATGATGCAGGTTTAGTTTCCTGGTTGCTAACAGCTCCATTTATGTTAACAAAACAAAATAAGCTGCTGATCATTCAGCACAATCCCACGGTTTTCTCATGTAAAGCTAAGGAAAACGGTGGGAGAACAGTAGTGGGCTGATAATAGCACCTGTCAGAAAATATCAGTCATACAGTAGCTAAAATGTTTCACAGCCTGATCAAGTTTAAGGATGGAAAGCTTAGCCAAACAAAGTCAAACCTAGGAGAAGAGATTTTAAGTACTGGAGAGTTGGACGGAGTAAAGACAGAAATTTAAGGCAAAATGTGAAGGGACAGAGAGACAGGAAGAGGAAAGTGAGAACTCTGACAGTGGGATTTCCACTGAGGAAGAAACATGTCAGATATCCCACTGGGCGTGAAATTGAGCTGTAATAGCCTTTTCAGTTCATATTCAAATACAGTCATGCATACTGATAACTACACCAAACTACAGCTTGTCTGCCTGCTGCACGTTTCAATCAAATCCACCTCAAATTAAGAGAAAGAGACAAGGGGAGAGACACTAAAATAAAGAATGGGAGATATGGACCGTGACAAAATCAAAGAAAAACTCAGCAATATCATTTTTTTTCTGTTAAATATTCTGCAAACAATTTAATAACTCTACATGGACCCTCTGCTACTTATTTGCCATAACTACATGCAATTCTTTGATCTGGAGCTTTTCTTTTCTTTTACAGATCTTTGCGCAATGCAGCAGCGGACTGTTTCCAAGCCTTGTGTATTCATGCGACCAAAATACACAGGCACAAACATTAAGTGGGCCGTCACTGCGGCAGCGTGACCATAGGACAATACCATCAATTCACATTCCCAAAATAAAAACTGTCTGACTGAAGGAGCTTCATGGATATGTAGCTCTCCTCACTACCTGCTGCCCTCTTGCCTCCCTATCTCACCATCTTTTCAATTTTGACACCCAATAGAGCCCATCTATCTCGACCTGCAAAAGCCAAAGGAAATTTGTCGAAAAAGGGGCTCCTGCTGTCATCACAGGAGACAGTCAAAGCAGCTGGGCAGAGTGGGAAACAAGCTTTAAAGTAACCTCTTTCTGGGAGTCACACTTTCAAAGGCTATTTCTGGCTGGGCTGTGAAGCTGGCAACAGGACTGAGCGGACAACTAGTACACTCAGCATACAAAATTCTGCATGTGACATTGGCCATATAAAACTTAATGATCTTTTTTATTTTTAATTGACTATTTCTAGTGGATTTGAAAACTTGACATTTTAGTCTAGTTTCTGTCAAACATTTACATTTTTATTTTTAGAAATAAAAACATTAGTAGTATTATAGTCTAGTATTAGTCGAGACCTAGAATAAGCATGTCTGTCAAAACACAGCATATTCTAATAATATTCAATTAAATGGTTTTCTTTAATAAAATGAAAATAAGAAGAAATGACATCTAATAAGGGCCGTAAAACACACCAAGGGATAAAAGGTGCTTATAAGCTGGAGAAAAGCAAAGTGAACAGGGGCTCCCACATTCATCAGTACTACAGTACTAAAAGTCAGTTACATCAGTGAGGTCAAAGGCAGCAACAGGCAAGTAACCACAGTTTGTAGAATAACAGCATCCCTGCCACTGAGGAAGCAGAAGGCAGCACCAGAGGACAGGGCCAGGAGAGTGGTGAGAGTGGGCAGCCAAAGAACAAGTGATGATGGGCAGTAACCCAAAATGAATAGGCCTAGGGCTAGTGAGAAGAGCATATGGGCAACTGTTGATTTGGATCCGATAGGTGCACTGGATGGGCTGAAAGGGACAATTGAGAAGAAGTGAGACAAGATGGGAGATTTAATTTGTGAAGACTGCACGAGAACGTTTCGCATTTGTCAGAGTAGAAAAATTGTATCAGAGGTAGTAAAGTGAGGGTGGCAGCAGGAGATAGATAGTGTTGTCTGAGAGCAAAGAAACTCAGAAAGCAGTGGACAAAGCATACAGCTAGTGAGAGAGAGGTAAATGATGTGCTGCAAAATAACGTTCTGCATTAAGGTAAGCAGAAAGCCTTATGAAAAACAGAAAAAGGCGAGCAAGGCCAGGTTTTGTATAAGGATCTGAATGCACTCTCAATCGGTTAGCCCTGAAAATACGGACACAGTGGTCATCTCTTAAAGCATAATCTATAACTGCTAGTCGTGATGCATAGCCTTTTCACAGTCTCCTAGTGTTCTGGCTGTAGACATCAGTACAGAGCAGAAAAAAAACTCTATCACAAATGAGTACCTCACTGTTACAGAACACACTGTACTAAGAAGAAATATGGTGATAGACAGGGTCACATTGTCTTATCGGAGTAGCAGTTGTAGTACAGTACAACAAAGTTGAGACTACATGTAATTAAATTATAATATCTGTTAATGAAAACAAACAGAAAGACAACGACTGAAGCATCTCATGATTACTTTCAAAAACCTAACCCCGTTTGGACAGTCTCCTTCACCCAGGGAGCTGTGGGAGACGGTCACAAATTATTTGCCTTTCCCTTTGGGTGGCAGCTGTGTGCTGCTCCTTGTGAGAAATGGAGAATTTCACCCCACCTCTTCCGAAACCAACCACCGAGGTAACATTTATGCTTTATTCAAAGTGCTTTCAAATTGTATGTTTTGCTTGTACAAGAGAGATGGTTTTATGAATCAGTAGAAAGCGATTAGTCTGGCAGATGCATGTCTGGTAAAGTTTAGGAAAGCTTAAGAGAGCGCAGAAAGTATCCAGGACGGTCTTTCAAACAGTGGAAAAGCAAGAAATATGCATCATTCTTATAGACTTATGTTTCATAGTGAAAATGTCTATTAAATATTTCTGATCATTTTTAGATTGATCTGACACCTTTGGCAATCTTTTCAGAGTTAAGATTCAGTTCGTGTTTGTTATTTAATGTGCAACACCTGACACGTCACAATGAAGATATGTACAGAAAGCACCCAGTTCTCTCTTTAATGTCTTATCAGATGATAAAAAGCACAGTGAGCACGAAGCACAGTGAATGCTGAAGCATTTACTGTCAGTATCCGTATCAGCACTAGAGGCTAGTGATAACCTTCTAAATTAGATAAATATTAGATAAGTATTTGACCAAGGCATTGAGGTCTACAGCAAGCACAGGCGACAGCAGAAACTGAAACCTAAATTCCTCTTAAGTTGCATCAGAGTGCTAAGTCTGGAGAAAGCCTCATTCACTTAATTAAACCTATATGATATGCGTGTTTGTGTGCGTTTGATGAGACGAATCATCAAAAGCTAATGAGATTCAGACAGAGCTGCTATGGCAGAGCTTTTTAACTCTGGACCTCGCTGACCTGATGTCTCCAGCATCAGACACTTAGCCTGAACACAAATGAACATAAATTTCACCAGCGTAGATAGAGTATGTATTAAATTTAAATTTGAACAACCACAAAATTGCAGTGTTGACAACAGACAGTGAAGCAGCAGTATGCATTATTTGAAGTAAAATCAATAGCAGGCTAAGCTCAGTCTCCTATAAACATCAGCAGCCTAATAAGGTTAATTAAGATTGTTATCGTGTGTTTCTCAAATAAGCAGTTTTAAGGTCAGCTGCACTGACAATTTTTTCCAGTATCTGCAATAAAGTACTTTTCAAAAGCTGTGTGAATGTCATTGATACACTCCATCCAGTCGTTTCTTCAAAAACTGTCTTTAGATCCATCATCCATGTGCATCACAGTTGGATTGACCTCAGTATATAAAAAAAAATTAAACAATAATGTTTCCCCCTCCTCAATGCCCACCTCGCTCTCCCTTGGCCTTGTCCACCATCTATGACATCATCATCCATCACCTGCTGTTAAACAGATGGCACCCCATTACTGACCCCAGAGAGGTGGGGAAGTCTGAATTGCAAATTATTTTAAAATATGCATGCACTCATAATATAGCAATATCCTATGCAACCACAGCCTCACTTTTATTTTTCCTGTCTTCAAAAGATCTGATCAGGATTTCAGGGGTTGTACGCTGCTTCCCTGCAGGACGTAAACCCTCAGCAGGAGGCTTCTGGCAGACAAACATGCCTGGAGTTACAAAGCGCCATTTCCTGTAAATAAACCTTCTATTCCTGCCTTAGCCACAGCCAACTGGTTAAAATACCCTTAGTGAAATATCTCAGCTACTAAACCATGTTTAATGACAGCATGGGGACAGTGGCAATGTAATGCTGAGATGGCATGAGGATGAACTGTGTTGCCTCTTGTGTAGTTGGGCAGAAACCAGCACGAATCTCTTCACACAAAAGCAAACTACACAAAAAGAGCAGAAATAATTCCTCTAAGTCCTACCATAACAGGACAGCTTTTTCAGAGGTGTACTGTTTTGCCAATGAACAAAAGACAACAGCAAGCAGAAACTCCTCAGACAGCTTCATTTCTTTCCAACTCAGTTTGTTTGTAGTGTTAGATGCTTTGATGTTCAGTACACCAGTGGGGTGCAGCTCCGTTCACTCCTCTACACAACAACTACCTGAGGTGAGTAACCTTGAATTTACACACCCTCTTCCTTGGCCAACTCCACGCACACATGATGGATGAAAGACGGCGCAATGAATCTGTCCTCCACCTACCAACTCCAATTGCCATTTTAAGGTCCAGCCTCATTTCACTGCCAGATAAACATGGTCCAGAGCAGCAGCAGCAATTTGCATTTAAAGGCTGTTCGTCCTACATGCCTTATGCCCGCAATTCACTTAAAGTTACATTTGCATTTTGAATACCTGAAAATGCTCAAAAAAGCTCAAAATAATAGTCAGAATAAGAACCCAGTGAGCTAAAATTGTTTGGATTTAAGTGCTGTGATTGCTTGTAATTACAAAATGACAAGTTAGATTCAAAATCACAAAAGGTAGAGGAGGAAACGGTTTCATTTAGAAAGAAATTAAATCTCCTCTATAGACATCATACTGGTTGGGAGGCAGGTTGCAGTTTTACTTAAAACAAAAGAGAGATTAAACAATTGAAATATGGTGACGCATCAAAAGACACTTAAGTTCCACTGGTGTTGCAAGGACAGGTGGACAGTGAGCTACTCTCAGCTCACATACACTGTTTGGTCTATTGCCCCCTGCTGACATGATCTTGCACATACCCCAAACTTCAAAACAAAATATTATGATTCATATAGTAATACATTATTTTACAAGTCTGTTATTTTTTAAAATTTTATTTATACAGTTATCACAAATTTGCCTCAAGGGGCTTTACAATCTGTAAAGTGTATGACACTCTCTGTCCTTAGACTAGGAGAAGTTTTTTCCTCTGAAATCTACACTCGGAGACCTTTAAGGTCCAATCTAAAGCAATGCAGTTAAATAGCCCTGCTATAACAGCTACCTTTACAACGCTTGTAACGTTACATTTTACGATGGTTACATTGTTGGACACATATGTCCTTGTGATTTATTTAAATACATGTGGGTATTCAGAATATTCCAAACATCTTTTAATATAGTGCGGCACCGTCACTAAGTATGAGCTTGATAACCTCTATGAGAGTGTGAACAAAAAACTAAAAAATGTGAAATAAAACTGGGCAGAAATTAGATTGATAAGAGTGTACAGCTGTAAACAGTGGACACGTTTTGGATATTCAACTGAAATGTGACTGAATGACTTCATTATTAAGAATTTACTACAATGGGAACAGCATGTCCATTACAAGTGACATGCAATGATTAACACAATGTAATTCAGATATTTCAACATAATTAACATAAATAATTTCAGTACTGGTAGTTTCTGCTTCATTATGACTTTTCTACATGTTACAGTTTTTAAGATTTGACACTCCTTAAACTTATCCTATCTTTAAGTGTTTAATTGGAATGTATTAACTGAAAGCAAGTGAACACCGTCGTCCATCCTAAGAAATTATTAGGAAATAATCAACAACTGTAAAAAATAATGAGGAATTTACCAAAACAGGATGTCCATTACAGAAACCAGTTGCATGCAATGACTGTGATTCAAGTATTTCAACAAAATAAAAGTCTTTTTCCTCACTAGTTACAGTAAATAAGATGTGAAAGTCCACTCCTGACAGTCCTCAACTCACTCAGATGGCCCAGTTATCACAACTCAAGCCAATGCCACCTTTCGCATCCATCCATCTTATTACCCACTGTCTTTATCCTTGATGGACGACAGATAAGGTGTGGGTTTCACATATGAACCAGCCCAGTACTCATGAACAAGTCTGCCCCATTTTCTCTCCATATGGATGAAGCTCCTACATTATCACTCAGGATTGTTCCATGCCACATGCCACAGCTCTGACAGGCTCACAATGATGCCACAGCAAGCTGTTGTGACTTGCGTGAGATCATTTTTATGACACTAGCACCAAGATGGTAAAATGGATGAGAGGCCCACGATGGTGTGAAACAAAAAAAAGCCATATTTTAAATCACAATACTGTGTTTACACGACGTGCATTTTGACTAACTCCTACTGTCACCCTGCAGTGTTGTTTCAACTGTTACAGCAAAAATATCACACTCCCAAAATGATGCACTCCATGACTGCTGCTGCTCACATTAAGTAGAGGGGAGTGCAAAGCCAAAGCTTACATGCAGCACTGAATGAGTGAGCTCCCCAGGACATAGAGGTTGTGTCTTTGTAAGAAAACTGCACAGCATGTCAAAACCGTAACTATTAGGCCTCACATTCTCTGAAATGTTCAACTTCACCTCGAGTTAGGAGAAGAGACATGGAGAGAAAGATGGTGTAAGGTGCGCAGAGGAGTAGAAAGCGTTTACAGCTGGTTCTTCTGAAGTGACAAGCATGAAGTCAAAATCCCATCGCTCCCAGCTGGCCCACACTCTAAACTTTACTTTTTCTCCAATTCCATCTCCTTCTGAAACAGATTCTGCTATTCATCATCTTCCTCTAAATTTTCATTCTCTCTCTGATTCATCTTCATCTTCCCACCAACTCATCCATTTATTTAAACCTCTTTCCAATCACTGCTCCAGTCTCACTCCACCTTGTCACTATTTGTCTGGTCACTTCTCCATCTGTGTCCGCACAGCTTTAAGCAAACATAGTTTAAGACTGTTATCAGAATAAGAAACACGCACTGAAGTGAGCTCTCAAAGAGGGAGCAGATGGGGATACTTTTCAGATGACTTTCACAGCAAGTCTCCACTGCTCGTTCCACTTGATGCCGTGCAACAAGTTCAACAACCTTTCTGTAAAAGTTCAGAGAATCGTGAGCTTCTTTCTGCTTTATCTCATCCCTGAGTCAACTGTTGTACACTAAAGTTACTTTAACTGCCTACGCACACACACGGCATTGATTTTTCATGCTACAACCTAAACTGATTGGTGACTGCTCTGTTCAAAGCCCAAGATCATAAAATGCATTAATTCAATTTAGCAGTAAATCACTAAGTGGTTACCATGTATTCATCCCACTTAGATAAGCATGCTTTTATGGCACATTTCAAAGAAAAATGTACATAAGCATCTATTTTGACACTGGTGTTGCGATCTCTGGGAGGACAGACAAAGCTCCAGAAAAGAACAGCGATAACTTTATGGAAACTGCTTATTATTAATGTTGTCCTCATCTGTACAAAGCTAGAGTTTCAACTGTTTGTTCAGCTGAATACTCCAGCTCCCTGGATATTGTAAACATACAGCAATAGTCTATACAGTATGTTATATGTATAAAAGCAGCACATCAGATCATCTTTCCCCAGCCACTGGAACACCATTGTTCTTGCTCAATTGTCTGTCATGACATCTTTGTCGGAGCGGTTTCCACTTTCAATCATGTGACTGGCTTTGTTTGTGCGTGTATGTGTGTAACCTGGATGACTCAAACACTTACATGCTGTGAACGTGCTCACAGGTTTGCTGTCAATCACAAAACTATTTTTCCCTGGCCTGCACACTTTCTGGAGTTAATGTGTGCAGCTGAAAAACAGCAGACTCAAACTTTAACAGATTAGTAAAGTGATTGCGACTTAAGGGTGAAGAGATTAGTTCTCTCACAGAAACAACCACAACACATTTTAACAACTGTATTTTCAAGAATCTGAGCAACTGCAACTCAGGCCTCAACTTGTTTGCTAGACAACACTGAACCAAACAAGGTGCATAAATGCAAATGTGTACAAAGCATTCCAAAACATCAGTGCTAATATGATTGTAAGTGTGAGTGACTGTCAATGTGTGTGCCAAAAAGCAGTTATAGCTAGTTTGTAAACCTTAGACTGGATAATGACACTTAAAATAGTCCTTGGGGTGAAAAACAACAAGACAAAAACAACACTGGTCCTTCGGAGGTGGTTTCCATAGTGATGACACATTCTCCCTGCCCGCTTTCACCTCTTGCTCGTCTTGTCTCAGTAGCCTGAGATTTTCATGTCTACACATATAGCACCTACATAAACTATTAGCAAGCCTGAGGGACGTTACAGCCCTCTGAGAAAGAAAAAAAAAAGTTTGTTCATGCGTACAAGCATTCAAAAGCCTGATTGCTGTCACATCTGGTATTGTGACCTGAGGCAGTGGATAATGGAGGATCCACCAAGTTCCTTGGACATGTGTGGAAGGTGTCGTGGGTTCAAATAAACACATCAGTCAAAATGACAGAGGACTGACAGCCAAGTATCCACAGCTCCTGCTCGCACAAATAGGCTTCACTCTGATTTCACAAGAGATTTTTCTGATTCAGGTGTTGCAAAAGGCTTTGGTTCTGCAACAGGGGACACAGGTATCAGTCCTTGGAGAACCCACTTTCTGAATATTCATTGAAGTAGCAAAGTGAGAAACCACGGCGCTCCTGGCACATAGAGCACTTGACAGTTCTGACAGATACAAAGCTGAGGCAGCAGACTATTTCTACACATTCCACGTCTGCTGCTTCAGTCTTGCCAATACTACTCTTATTTAGTCTTTGCTCTGTTTCTATGGCAACAACATGCTCCTCTCTTGCTTCCTTGATGTAATTGTGCGCTTTCTCACTTATCTTTCCGTTCTCTCACCTGGCCCCTCTGTCTGTGCTCTGACCTGCACCTGCACGCATTTCTCCTCTTGGTACAGAGGTGAATGTCAATACCAGGGCGCAGTCCTCTGCACTCTGCAGTGCTCACTGAAAGCCTCTCAGGGGACTACTAGTGCATTCTCGCAGTTGTACCATCCACAGGCTGAGCGATAGGATGAGCACTGTGAACACAATTTCACGGGTTCAAGAGTGGCTTATGACCCACGTCATCATCGCTTTCACTGCCTATTATCTGTGTTGGGTACTCTCCCGTCTTGAACTGGCTCAGTAGTGTATAAACACAAGGGTCAAACAGGAGCATTTGTCCTAAATCTATTCATGTAACTGTAATACCCACTGATTTCCATATTAAGACTCGACTTGTGAAGTGCCTCAGATCAAAAAAGTGACCTGGAGATGCAGTAGTTTTAGTCTCTAAGTAAGCCTTACAAAATTAATCGTTGCTGAGACTCTTGCTGCACATCTGCTGAAGTTGGATTGTAAGACTTTAAAACGTGTTCTTGGCATCAAGCTGCAGACGTTTGCAGGCAACAAACATCTGGTATTTTACTCCGCCTATGGGAGCTCTTTGTGAATGCTGTCTTTTATTTTCAATATAACAAGAACAGATTCTCTGCATCTGGTAAAGCATAATAGGGAAAAAAGTAGCAGATTTGTTCATTACTTAAATACTGTACAGCAGGCTCTCATATCTGATTCAAAGTCAAAGCTGATTGACAGATCAGTAGAAATCAATCATTTGATCGAAAAAAGCATTTTTAACGGAAACATGATGAGACATAGAAAGACTATTTGACTCTTTAGAAACGTTTTCATTTGATGTCTGTAATTTCCTCCATTACACAGCTGCACTGTGCCCAGTTAAAAGGTAGTAAAAGCTATTCTGTTTATTAAAGCTGTGCCTCAAAACCTCTATTGTTTTCTACTCTATAGCATATGTCACAAAGGGGAAACAATTCAACAGTATTTTTCCTTAGTGAAATATGAAGGCTTGTTTCTTTCTTCTTAAGTGCCTTATCATGCTGGTTTTGTAGAACGTAGCTATTGAACACCACCCCTCTAAAACAGTGGTTGTGCAAATATCAAAAGTGGTTGATGTTGGACTGCATTGGATTTCATTTTCAAGTTTAAAACAGTTCCACACTGCACCTTTTAAAGTGGATGCCTTGCTGACATAAAGTCCACCTACAGAGCGATGACCACATGGCAGCCTACAAGGACACATTGCTATGTTGTCATTTACTGGAATTAAATTGGACTAAATTTAACTGATATCTTTAAATTGCAATGTGTCAAGATCAGGTCTTATATCAACCTCTCATACGGGCCCGGACATGCCTTTTATACTGTAGCCTCCATGCTTTGGTTCTGCCGTCTATCTACCACATAAACAATAAGAGTATATCTGCCCCGTTTTGTTCCATTTTAAGAAAAAGTCCTCAAAGCCTAAATCAAAGGTAATGACTGTTTACTGCACTCTGGCATTTAAGGCTCACAGTACAGTGGTGCATGATCTCAGTCAAGTCATTTTGGTCATACACAAAAACTAAAAATGGAGGCAGTTTTGTCATTGCATGTCATTGACATGTCAAATCAAAAAACTAGGCAGTCTTAATGCTGGCCATAATTTCTAATGATAACATAGTGCTCATTACAGATGGGACCATAAAGAAAAAAAAGCTCTATGCTCTATGACATACTTAAAGGGACAAGAAAACTTTGTCAGATAACCTGACAGTTTGCTGCTTTCATGGCAAAAAATGCAGCTTTTAATAACAAGACACTAGCAATGGTAGACAGAGTGATAATCCCACTGTGTGGGCAGTATAATAAAACATTTTTATAATACTTTTTTATTTGTAATGCATTTGTAATACACAAGCGCTACATAAAAATTCAATATAAAATCACATAAGAACTAAGATAAAACATCAGGTAGCAAAATTACAGTATAAGCAGTCAGAGCATTTTACAATGATCTGCAACTGAGTCAATGTCTGCAGTTGTCAGGCATCTGCCTCCCCAGACAGCAACGAGAGGGAGGTCACAGTAGTGAATCCATAGGCAGAGGGATTAGCTATGCTAATCTTCCACTGGATAACACCATGAGAGGATGATGGACGATGATGAAAATGAGAAGATGGTAGGAGGAGGGAGAGGAGGACAAGTTGGAGAAAGACAGAACAAGACATTTAGGGAGACTGAGATTGAAAAAAATAATATACAGCCTCATGGTAAAGGACTGTAATGTGTGGATGTGAATGGAGCATGAAAGAACTGAGTCCTATCAGACTTTCACTACACAGCTGAGGTGTACATCTCTGTATGAATAGCATACATTAGGCACCCATTGTGTCTCAAACTCATAGACTTCAGCAAGGGAAACCTCTGCAATGTCTCCTCAGGAAGATGAATTTGGTCGCTAAGGGAGAGCTCAGAGAGCCTCTGCCATTGATCTGGCAGTTAGTGGCTAAATGTTCAGGGCCATGTGAGTCACAGGAGTCAAGTCAGCATGTCACAGGAAATTAAGCAGCATCCTCAGACATCCCACAGAGACACCTTCTAGTGAACAGAGCAGCGACAGAAAGCTCTGGATGGAGAACAGAGTAGAGACGGAGGCAGCAGTATCTCAAAGAGGAGAGAGGACTAGCAGAGTCACCCTTTCATATGATGATTTCATGTCTCCCTCTTGGAAATTACTCTGTCTGTACTGTATGTCTGTCTCCAGCTATCTGCTTGCAATTCACTTGTATCTCTGTACTCTAACCACATTCATTGCTATAACAGAAATATTCAAAATCTGAGAAATGCACCTTGGTACTGTAGCTCTGTGCAAAATTTAAATTGGTTCCCTTAAAATTTATTCTAACAAAATTGGTGGCTCTCACAACCCAGTTCACAAATATTTTCTGTTCTCACAGCATGTGACAGGTTGAACAAATTTCTGTATGTTAGTAGGTTAATAGCTATATATCTGTTGGATTAGGTTATACAACAACCCACACAATATGTAAATCGTGAGATTATCATTTGAAAATGTGTTTTTCCTAAGAGACTACATGAAGGCAGCTTAACGTACAGAACATGTATTTGCAGTGCAGTGTTAAGCTGTTAAAGTTCATCTGTGTATTGTAGAAGTGGTTGAAGTGATGGGGCAGGGGTTAATTAGAAGACATGGTCTCCTCTGAATGTCTTACTGCTAGTATCTGTTCTCTTGAAACCAATAACAGATACATACAGGGAAGAACGCGCCCCCTCACAGAAGAGACAAAGCAAACCCTCAGTCAACTCTGTATCGTACAAAGTTATGCTATGTCTGCTAGCATCAAGAACAGCTAAGGGGGCTGTAATTATTTCCTGACATTCCTCTCAGTCTATTTTCTGCTCCTACGGGTCAACTGTAATTGCATATATGAAACTCAATATAGCACAAAGTGTCACAGGCACTAAAAGAAAGTAAAATAACTCACAGAGCCTTTACACAGGCTAATGAAATGAAATTTTTAACAAGGTGAAGCAAAGTCCTTCCTCACAGCAGTCAAGGCCCTCAAAGTCCCGGACATCATGTCAGCTCTTCCACATTTAATTATGTTTTTTAGCACTTCAACCTCGAGTGGCTCAGTGCAGCCAATTCCTCTGGGAAGTCCTGTACAGACGGGCTGACTAAAAACACCAGCTGCTGGGGTGTGTCTCCGTTTGTGTGTACCTGCAACCTGAGTGCAAGTCTTCATATGCGAGTTTGCAGAAGCAGAGAGAGAGAGAGAGAGAGAGAGCGCGAGAGCGAGAACAAGAGGCAGATATATACAGCAGCAGCTTTACAAACTGCAGTAAAAACACTGTAGGTAGGGAATCCTGCAAGTTGAGCCAATGAATCAATTAGTGGGGCATTATTTTCATTTATCAAACAAGAATGCCAAATATTAAGTTAAGCAACCTAGCAAAACATTTACTTTTAACTTTATTCAGTTCTCAGCCAGTAATCATGTATAACAGCAGCTAAAGATGGTATGTTGGCTACATTTTGAAATCTTGACGAATACTGTATAATGAGTGTCATATGAAAAGCAGATTAGTTTACAGACACAAAACATTCATACCTTTATAAAAACTGCTGCCAGAATAGAGAGAATCCAATTATTCCTATGTTATCTTCTCTCTGCAGCCTGTCTATAAAGTTAGAGACAGGCTTGGGCATGCGTTTTTCCAGGAGACTCCAGGATGTTCCAGGATGAACATAAATGTGTACTTGTATGTGCATGTTTATAGTTGTGTGTGTGTGTATAGTTGGCAAGAAGATGGAACACAATATGAGATGTCTACATTTGAGTAACCTGAACATCAACTGGGTTAACAACCATGTACAGTACCTGAATTACATGCCTAGTTTACTCAGCCCCAAGGCTTTCTGGGTAATTATCATGGCATTTCCATTCCCAAGCCCCAGTTTAGATGCATCAAATGTTTGGAAAATGTTTCTGCGCCGCAGGGCTGAGAAACATATTTTCACATTTGTTTAAACACATCTGTAGAATTTAATCAAACAATATTTTTGGGGCAATATTTTACAGATAAAGTGATGCTGGGTGTAAACAGAGTGGTATCTCTCATTTCAGCAAAAATGCTTCAAAAACACTATTCCATATCAACAAATGGGAAATTCTAAGAACTAAAACAGGTAACGTCGCTATAATATAAATGCTTCAGTAAATCAGCAGAGACAGAAACATTAAACATTCACTGTCTAGCCTGGAGGCTGTGCTCAAAGTTTTTGCAGCAGTGGTCAGTGTTTGATCTTTGTCTCTACAAAGCCCAGAGAAGCTCCATCAGGACCCAGGAGCTCTGGTGCACACTCTGTTATCAAACCTCCAAACATCAGAGCAGAGAGTGTCTTCTCTGTCCTTGACTCCAACACACACTTACTGAAGGACAAAGCTTCCAGCGCCGTCTCTGTGCTTTCATAAAAAATGCATGCAGAATCAAAAGGCCGGGTGTCACGTATCACAGTGCTGAGTGCATGAGTAGTCACACATACACCACTCACAAAAAGTTAGGGATATTCGGCTTTCAGGTGAAATTTCAGGATGAACCTAAAATGAACTATAACCTTTACAGGTGAACTTAATGTGACCTTCCCTAAACTTTTG
>JAUMHL010000007.1:11420295-11447784 GCA_032362345.1 Sandelia bainsii | reverse complement strand
ACTGTTGTCACCAGACGAGCCTTTGGTGGTGGTGGTGTTACAGTGTGGGCAGGTGTGTCTAGTCAATACAGAACTGCACTACACTTTGTGAATGGTACAGTGACAAGCCCATACTACCTGAATAACATCATTAACACCTTTAGAATTATCTGGTTTTCTACATTCATGGGGAATAAAATGTGATTTGATCTTATAGTACAGACAGAAACCGCTTAACTGACACACAAACAATTATATATTACTGTATTTTGTGTCTATGTTGATATTCACAGTGCTGTTGAGAAAAGTAAGTAAACCTTTGGATTTAATATTTGTTTTAATGACAATATATATATATATAATGACAAGCTATTTGTGCCCAGAGGGAGCAAAGCAGCCCCAAATTATGAAGCTCCCTCCACCCTACTTCACCTTTGGGATGATGTTTTCATGTTGGTATGCTGTGCCCTTTTTCCCCCCCAATCACTACAGACGTAGTAGTGCATGTTCTTCCGAAACTATTCAACCTAAATTTCATCAGTCCAGAAAACATTTTAGAGTTGAGAGTATCAAGGTGATCAAATTGCAAAAATAAAATGTTTTTTTTTTTTAGAGCTGCTTCCTCTGTGCCATCTCCCGTGAACACTATGATTACTGTGTTTTAGACATGTTAACAAGCTCCAATGATTCTTTTAAGCAGTTAGTCCTCACATATCTTCTCCCCAGCTTCTTTTTTACCTCACGTCAGAGTTGTGCCTTTGAGTCATCTTAACTCAACACCCACTCCTAGGGTGAGTAGCTATAACATTAAATTGTCTCCATTTATTGACAGCTTGATTGACTGTGGAAATATCTAACCTCTGTTGCTCTTTACTTTTAACCCTTTTCACCTTTATGCAAATTATCAGTCCTTGAACACAAGTCCTCTGAGATCTCTTTTGTGTGAAGCATGGCTCATGGCAGATGCTTCATGTGAACAGCAAGGTCAAAATGTTTTTTATAAAGCAGTCACTCCTCCAATCTGAGTTATATTTTTTTGGACTGCAGGTTTGTTAACTCCTGACTCCAATTATGTTTTGTTAATGACATTAGCCAAGGAAGTCATATAGTTTTCCAACCGTTATTGTAAATGTTTAAACGATGATGTATTCAGTATGGACAAAAATTGTGTCATGTTAGGTAAAATAGATTGTTTATAAACTATAATTTAGACAAACGTCTGGGTTCACTTACTTTTTCTCGTCACTGTAATTCTGGTGTGACTGTGAAAATGAAAGCTACAGCTGCACTCACTGAAGCTTTGCTATATTTTACTGGACGTAATCACATGCTGCTCATGTAAATTGCTATACTTACAGTAAAAACGCCAACAAGTCACAGTGCAGATGGGGTTAAAAACAAATAATAATCAACAAACAAACACTCACAGCTGAGTATGCATTTCCCAGATACAACAGCAGACTAATACAGGTACATCTCAATAAATTAGAATATCATTAAAAACTTAATGTCAGTAATTTAATTAAAAAAAGTGAAACTCCCATATTGTATAGATTCATTATTATTATTTATTTTATTATAGATTAAGTTTTTGATGATATTCTAATTTATTGAGATGTACCTGTAAATATAGAACAACAAAGTTTGTTTTTTCTTCTTCCCCACCAACCAACCTGTGCCCGAGTTTACTTCATTGTCAACTCATGCATAATCCATTTGCTGCATGCCTTATCAAAAGCACCAGACTCAAATACATCTGACCGTATTATTTCCCTAGGCTGAGAACTGTCAGGGAACTGTTTTTTATTTTTGCAAGAAATAAAACTCTCCAAGCCTTTTGACACTCTGTTTAAGAAATATTTCTTAGAATGAAATTTATCTACTCAAACATGAGTTCTCAAATGGGTAAGCACAGTACACAGAAAAAGTATCCACAAGCACAAATCCAAAGAGGATTTCGAAGAAGACAAATGAACTTGAGTGAGGGTGGAGAAGAGAGGCCAGACAGGGGCTAGAAACAGTTAAATTTGTGTTGCTCTCTGAAGGAGCAGCTGACTAACTCTGAATTCTAAGCAGAGGAAAGTTCTGCTTTTTTTCTTGAGGCGCTAAAAGACCAGTTGTGTTGTCTAAGAGGGCCAGATGGGCCTGTGCTCTGTGACTTAACTCAAGGCATACACACACATACACACGCCTCCAGGACCCCAAAGCTGATCAGCATTAAAAAAAAAACACTTGTTCCCTCTCCTCTTTTCTCCAACCGTTTCTCCTTTCTCCACTCTGCTGACGGTCCCACAGGGAGCACGAGAATCGCTGCCGTTTATCCACGTTCTCCTTAGGGGGAAAAAGGAGGCTCAGCCAGCAGAGAAAGATAGAGGGTGAGGGATGCTGAGCAGAGAGATGCAGGTCTGGGTTTTAACACTGCTAGCAAACATGGTGGCAGGGAGACGAAATGCCATCTCAAACATTTTAATGCTTACAGTTTCTCCCTTATCCCCAACAGACTAAGGTAACCTTGCTCTGACTGCTGTCAACACTTGCACAACTTAATCCTGTTAAGCATAGATTGTACCAAAGAATGTACAGTCGCAAGAAAACATAATGGCACCATTTCCAGTTTCAAGGTTTTGTGCAAAAATTGCACTACCTACTGCGGTTACAGAGCAATCTTGAAGAGTTTAGATATTCATTGGTCCACAGTTAGACATATTGTCTATATATGGAGAACTGTGGCTACTCTCCATAGAAGTTGGATAGAAATGCTGTTGGAATTACTTCAAGCTGAGCTGAAGCAGGTCTGTGAGGAAGAATGGTCCAAAATTCCTCCTGAACATTGTGCAGGTCTAATCCACAGCTACAGGATTTCTTTGCTTGAGGTCATTGCTACCAAAGGTGGTCAAAAGTAATTAAAACACTGATGCCATTACTTTTTCCGCAATCACTGTCAATAAAGATGACTGTATTTTATCAGTTTAGAAATAGCATGTTTGTTGATATTTGTGACTTTGATGAAGATCAGATCACATTTCATAACAATCTATGCAGAAAACCAGGAAATTGTAAACAACGCCATTACTTTTTCTTGCTCTCCTATCTAAGCTACACAAAGACACATTTTTATATAACTAATTTCATATTAAACCAGTTTACCAGTTCACTTTCACTTCTGTATTGGTGATCTTTAGCTTCTTCAATAGATAATACCAGCCAATGACCCATCAGTGAGATGGATACAAAGCAAAAATACATATGTAGTCACTTGTTTACAGCTTGTATGTCACTCGTACAGCACAGAGAGACTGAAACACGGTGCCATATGCACCATGCCTCTTAAGAACACCTGCGCTTTTGTACTTAGCACCCAGACTGTATTGTGATCTGATGAGGCCAAAGAAAAAGGCCAGGCCAACATTTATACTGTCTCAGCACATTCAAAAAAGCAACTGCACTCTGAGAGCACTTCACTGTGGTGTTTGATTGTGCTCGAGTAAAAATAGAAGAGTGAGGAAAAAAAAGTTAAGATTGATAAGCAGCATGTGAGAATATGAGAACAGAATTTAGTTAAAATTGAACACTAGACAAGTCAAATATGACACCAACTTTAGGGTATAGATGTGCTTTTTCAGAGATAAATCAGAATTCAGAGAATAAAGTAAAAAATGCTCATTTTAGAAATCCTGAAACCTTTCAAATGTGGCACTGTTCAACTTCTATACAAGTAGCCAGACAGACAGACTGCGGCCTTTACTGTGACAGATTTCAGGGTTTCCAGAGTAGATTTTTCTGTGAAAGCTTTAACAATTTTGATTAATAAAAAAAAGATGGCCTCCAGGCATACTTCAGCTCATCCCACCGACGGCACAAAAAGAATTTGCTTATAAGAGAGAAAATGTTGTAATGTAATGTTGTAATGTAGACTTTAGGTTGATGTGTTAAAAAAAAGTACTTTCTGATGAATGACTACAGACCCAGACTTGCCACCACCTTTTACTTAGACATTTAGAATTTAAATCAATTTGCATTTGTACACCAACCTTCCACCTGCAGCGCATTCAGTTGGGTCTTTCTATGCAACAAAGAGTCACTTTTTACAAGTACAAACTTCACGCTGTCAAATGTGGTTAAAAACAATGACACAATGAATACAAAAGGAAAAGAAATTAAAATATTAAGTTTCAGTTTCAAGGCATATGGCAAATATTTGTTCCTGTGGGTGTATGAATGACAGTAAACAGAATAGAACTCTATGTGGCACTGATATGGAAACACTCAGGCACTTAAAACAATGATGAAGGAAAAACTGTGACAGCACTACAATGATTGTTTTCTATGGTAAAAAAATAGAAGAGGGAAACTGTTTTCATACAGTGTTTTTGAAGAGTGTATTGGTAGTCAATAGTCAGTTATCAGCTTTGTTAAATATATGCAGAAAGTCTGAAAATAATTTATTATTCCTGGCAACCCATATGCTTCCATTTTTAAAATTATAGTTTAAAAGCCATGGAGAAGTCTTCCAAATTAAAAAACATTCCCTCCATAATACCATATGAGCACTATGAAACAGTATATCTGTCTGTACATGAAAGCTGTTTTATGTTTATGAAAATGCTGTGGTTATACTTTACTAATTAACAAATAACATAATAGACATAATTAACTTGGTTAGAGAAATATTCAGATTTGAGTAAATTATGACTTTGTTAAGGTTATTGACATGTTTCAGTAATATGTTATGTTCAAGGAATGGCTGCAGTGGTAAGAGAAACTAAACTAGACAGAAGTTAAAAACAGGAAACAAACTTAAGGTCAAATGTTTTGTTGACTCAATCATTCATCTTAGCCTTAACTTTTAAATCTTCACATACCTGCTTGTCCTTGTCCTTTGCTTTACCACTGCCTGAGACCCGTGATGAGGTGACATCACGGGGGATGACAGAGATCTGGTGCAGTGGCATGTTCATCCCAGCAGAGCCAACAAAGGACGCTCACACACACACTTCCTGTCCTACTGCCAAAGCAAAGGGCATGATGGTCTGAACTGCGACACCTTGCCCACACCACCCTGCAGAGGACACACAGAGGACATATGGAGATTAGCTTCAAAGTAATAAATGCACATCAAAGTTAGGTATGACAATGACTTATATCACTGGATCACTGCAAATCTGCAATCAGAAACAGGAAACTGTGATTTACAATAGCATACGTTAACTTTCTGTTAAAAAACTGGCACAAAAGGTAGCTGTAGATTGAGCATTATTTGCTATATTTGTGTGTAGAAATAGTGAATACAATTTTGTACAAACATGAACTGTTTTAGTATTGGCTCTTGTATAGTAATGAGTGACTGAGTGATTATCAACCAAGAGAATATTCAATAAGCAACTCTACTGTATTTCATGCATTTGATTTAGTTGGGAGATTTAATACTTTGACTTATCATAAAAAACTCCCCAGAAGTAGTTCCTTGAACTTTTCTTGGCACCGACCTACAATACGGCCTAAGAAACCACCAAAGGCAAGTTGTATCCTGTGATTTTCCACAGGAAAGCAGACGCGTGTCTCAGAATAGCACACAAGAATATAATAAATAATCGCAGAGGTGAATCCTGAAATCACTATAGAGATGATCCCATGTGTGCAGGAATTTACTTTTTTTATCCAAAGACGAAATTCAGGGCCATGATTTCTAAGATGAGCGAGAAACGGTGCATGTGGTTTGGACGTTCTTGGACAGATTCAGACAGTCATGAAAGCAGCGGCAGTATGGGGCTGTCCTGGGGAGTTACACAAGAGGTTTTACAAATGGGTTGTTTTAACTTCAGTTAAAGCAGCCATCTGTACTGCTACTGACAGCAATTAAGCTTTAACTCCTTCATGCCACCAGCCGTATGTGTGTGCAAGTGCACATAGGCCTGTCTGCCAAGCAAACCCTCAAGCTCCGCAGTATGAAAATGACAGGATTAAGAAACCCAAAAGCAAACAGACAGATGGGAGGTCAGAGAAATGGCAGTAATCAAAAACAAGCATTTTTGATTACTTGATGGCGAGAGTGGGTGTTGGGGTGTAGGCTTTGGACTGAGAATGCCATACGGGTTCACTGAGGAGAACAGCCTTAGTCACAGACCAGCACAGCCAGAGCTGCCACTTCAGTTCATCACCGCATTGTCTCTGATAAGTATTTATCAAGACAGAGAAGTGATTGAATTCATGTACACTCAAACACTGTCAGTCAGCTTCTCACAATACAGCTGGCAGCCTCAAATCAGTGCCATGTGGTAATACAAATGTACACACACATTTACAAACACACACGTTTAAAATTTTACTGTCAATGAGTATTAATTTTACTTTTATTTGTGGGATGATAATATTTATGTTTAAAAAAAATACACAGTTTAAAAAATTTTAGGGCTGTAAACAGGATGTATTATCATGGAGTCAGTTAACGTTAATACAAATTGAACCTCATTGCTTTTAGCCAATTGTTGTTTACATTTTGTTAAATTGGCACAGTAAAAAAATGATGATTAGCTATTAGCATTTCCTGTTTATAATTTACCCATGGATGTACAGACAACTATCACCAGTTTACTCAAAAGCTTCAAAATGAGATGATTCCCAGGAAAATATACAAGTATATAGAAATTTCTAAGTAGATTTACAGTAGTATTTGCAGGGTATAATGTGATTGGGTACAGTACAGTAAGTTGCACTAAATCTAAAAATATGTCTCTCGTAAGTTAGGTCTCCAAGTAGTAGAATGTTTGACAGAAAATACAGATTAAAAAAATATTTTAAACAAACAAATTAGCTGTCATCGTGAATTGTGCATCAGTTGCTGCTGCTCCTCCAACTGTTGGTAAGTGGTCAAACTAAAATAACTTATTGTACTGTACTTTCTCTGGTTTTCGGGGGAACCTCACATTCCTTCCTACCTTTCAAATCTCCCTTTGAAAAACTCTGATTTACAACATGAGTCATGTTACAGATAAATATGTTATCAGTTTTGTACTCCTACTGTTTATCCTAGCAGACTGCTAAATGTCTGACTGTGATTTCATGCAGTGCGACTTGAAAGCAGCTCCAACTTCATGATGGTGCCTTTAACAGCCCACTCTAAACTGAAAAGGAACAAAAACGATTACATCATTGGAAATCTTCATTTTATGAATTATGGCTGTATTTAATAGTGAAGAAGTTATAATTATTAGGTCTGCTACTAATTGTTATTTTCATCATCAACTTTTGTTCTCCTGATTATCTATAGTCAGATGAGTATGAAAATGCTGTGGCCTTCAGTCACCAGATCTCAACCAAACTGAGTATCTATGGTAGAGCCACAGAACATTAGTGTTCTCCACTACCATCACAGAAACACAACATGAGGTAAAATACTTGTTCATGTTGTTCATCCCTCCAAACTGAGAGTCTATACCAAGGATCACTGAAACTGTTCTGGAGGTTCTTGGTGTTTTTTTCCTTCCGTTTGTCACCAACCACCACATGAACCCTGATGAGGTAGCTAATTTAATCGAGCAAGGTTAACTCAATACAACAATGTAGAAACACATGCACAAAAAGAGAGTTCACTCAAGAGGGACATTCTTGTCTGGAACTGCTAACTCACACGCCAGTAAAAAATAAAAGTTTCTTTTTGTGAACACTTTTTGCAAAGGAGTTACACAACACGGTCTCCAAGTCAGAACATGATTTACTGAGCTGTATGTAGAGGTCAGGATGGTGAAGGACTGAGTTCTTCAGATGCTGGTACAAAGATGACCGATTTTTATCAACCATACCTCAACTTACATTTTGGATTTTTAAGTCTGTCGTGATGCTAATGCAGCTGCGTGTGTTCACTTTTGGCTACGGTAGCCCTGCTATCAACACACAGCATTAATAATGCACACCTTCATTCATTGCTTCCAAGGTCATCGGTCTTGATCACGTATAGGTCAAGTGGATTTTGTGACTTGAATGCTAGAGCAGTAAATTCATTTATTCACTTCTGGTAATTTGGTTTTACCATCATCCACTATGTGACCTCGCTGTGAGTTAGTGAGCCATCGTTGAAGAAATGGGTCACATTGATGGACAAAGAGCGTGTGCGTGTGTGTGTAAAAAAGAGAGAGAAAGACCATGAGTTACTGTGCAGTAAATGAACATGGCAAAGTTGCCTGCCTAAGGGCATCATCACATAGTAGCATCATTAAAGCTGCTGCAGTATTTCAGCCACAAACATTTTGAATCACTTATAAAGTGGGCATTCTTGTGTCATTTCCCGAGCTATTCTGTGAAGTAAATAAGAGGGATCAAAAAAAAATAAAGACTGTCTTTGTCATGTACAGTATTTTTGCACTGCATTTGTTCTTGCAGCAGTTGGATGAAACAACCAACAGAATCCATCAGTGGCCACAACAAAGACTCCTGCTGCAGTAACCAGCTCGTTACTGTACATCCAAAGAAACTGCAGTAAAATCCTTCACATCACTCTTAATTGGCGTGGTGCCCTTGCCTTTGTTGGACTGAGTGGTTGCACTAATGGGAGAGGAGATGTGCTGGATATAGAGTCAGGATACCACCATAAACATTCAGCTCAGTGCTACAGCGAGAATATTTTTAGGATTTATGAAGCTTAACTCAATCTGTCAGTCAAAAAAGGTGGTGTGGCACAGCCAATTTTAATTTAGTTATTCATTCAAGTTAGAAATTAACCACAGCTGGTGCAACATTAACTCAATAATTGACTATCACTGAAATTATGTTGTGGTGCCATGATTATATTGTGCTTTTTGGTTTAACAAGTTATAAATAAAAACTAGCACAATAAGTTACTGTTTTATGTGTGATGAGTTTTAAGAGTTTTAAGGCTTTTTGCAAACAGTGGCTCTCTGCAGAGACAAATAGCTACAGTAATATGAACATATTATTGTAGCTCCGATTATACCACTCAAGTCCATTTGTTTTCACAGGCAGCCTGTCTTTTCCAGCTACTCCTCTCTCTGCTTCTGTGCCTGGTAAATCACAGCCCTGTCTCCTTTATGTCCTGCTCAGCTAAGGTCTGCTGTTATTCAGTTTGCCAAGAGGGCCCTCTGTGTCCCTGCTGTCAGATCAGACCTGTAATATGGCCGAGAGCCCCTTCTCTGGTTCTGATGTGCAGCCAGGCAGAAAAATCCGGTAGTGTATCAATCAGTCCTAACATCACTGCATTACAGTGTGTGTATCTAAAGAGGTGTCTTCCCAGAGGGTTGGTGGAAGACACCTACAGCACAAATCAGATAGATAAATGTAGGGTCTTAAAATATTGTTTTAGGACTTAAACATTTTCTATCCTCACTACAGAAAGGACAAAAAACAACAACTTTATTCCACCTTCTTCCACTCACTTTGTTAATATACACTGTTACAATTACATCTTTAGAGATGATCCTTTGTAAACTGTGAAAAAAAGATGAAGCAGTGATTTGAGAGTTGAAGCCAGTGCAATAACACAGTTAACAATAGAGTTTGTCATAAACAGTGGTTTGCTTCCACAGAAATGTTTTCAGTGTTGGTAGGTGCAGAATAATGTTTGAAAATGTAGCTGTCATTGTTCCCTCTAGGGATGTGTCACTTTGTCACTGAATCATTTTATGATAGGAAGGTCTTTACAAATGCCTGTATGTTGGACTGGTGCCTCTGTTGGAAGATACAAGTCAGGGGGAAAAAAGGGGGGGCATTAATTTCATCATGGCACAGATGCCATAGCTGTGTTGGCAGCAGTGACTGGACTTAATGCAGTGCCAGCACTCACACACACTAACACACACTGATTAATAGAGCACTGGTAAAACCTGATGGACTCTTCTGATAATGCCTGCTGCAGCTCACTTCATCTCACACACACACACATCAAATTTTGCACTGCAGTTTTTCATAGGTTTTGATTAATTGTTAAATGAATTTAACTGTCAAACCTAAACTGTTAGATAATTTAACCATCACTGACATTGTATAATTTCATAAGCATGGACAGGGCCTGTGCTGCAATGAGCTTGAAGACTGGTGATTACTTTAAACACTTTTTCATAATGTACTGAGAATAAATTATCAGGTTGTTGTTTTTTTTTAGCTCATTGTCATTTCAAATGTAGCTGCATTCGTTTATCAGCACTGGTGCAGTCTCTATATTACTGCAGCTTCTTTTCTGCCTTTTCTTCTTTTCTGGCCATTCACCCTTTATGATGGATTAATCAAAAGCATTCTACGATATTTACATTCACTGCATTCATTTAAATATATGCTAATGAGTCAAAGTTTGGATGTAATTAATTGTATCATTGATGAAATAAGCTCTGAACAGACATCTGGGATAAACACACTTGCCAGTCGGGAAAAAGTGAGAGCTGATGCTTTCTGTGCAAATATGCACAGATACACATAAAAACACATGAAACTTGCTCTCCTGAAAGTCTCACAGGATTAAACAAAGGAAGGGCATTAAGTCACTCATTTTCAGTACTGCTACCAGAATAAACTCTGGCGTGGATACGAAGAAGTTAATTTAGATATAATTCTTTCAATAAATTCTTGTTGAATTCCCCAGCTCAGTGTAGTTACGTGAAGAGACCCTGATCACTGAAATACCAGTAAGAACAAAATCATTGAACAGGCTTCAGACTTCCCCTCACCATTGATTTCCCAACAGGCCTAGAGAAGAACTGTTTCATTTATTCTGTTTCAAGTCAAATGACATGAGATGACGCTCATCTTGTTTGGTTAATATCAAAATATATACTAGTGAAACATTTAGGCTACAAGTGCAATGTGACCGAATTCTACCAGAACCTGAACATGATTCCTAAATTTCTGTCCAAACCTAACCTGAACCCTGAAGTAACAACAGGTTCAGTTTGAGTATCCACCCTCTAAGCTCTTTTTTCCAGTCTTTTTGCCATGCTAAGCCAGTTGGCGGGGGATGCATCAATCTTCTTATCTAGAAGGTAAGTTGGTGTTGTACAAATAGAAAATCATTAATAGGTTAAGCAACTGAAACTTGAAATAGGATGAAATGACACTGCACTATGACTGCAGTACTGAATTGCATTTTATATTAACAAAAACCGTGAATTCACCTAGGTCCAAACAAATCTCTTATTGAACCTGATCTCTCCTCACTTATTTATTAAGAGAAGAGCATTTAACAAAGTATTCAGGTAGTAGTCCTTGCCACAACAGAAACACATTCACCAGCTGAAATGACAAACAAGGCTAACAGCAAATTATATCTGCTGCAGCCGGTAGTTAATTAACATTAATTCCCTAAGTACTTCACCGAAAGGCCAAACTGAAACTTTGGTTATTGTCTATTGTTCTGAATACTAGGTTACCACTCAAAACGACAGTGTTTTTGCCTTCTCATGCAACAAAAAGTCATTACATATCTCAAATGTTGATACAGTTAATTAAACCTTTGCAAATGGTGAAAACTAAACTTTAAATAGACTTATTAAAGAAATGAAATGGTTTCTGATTCAATAAAATACAACATTACCTAAATATTCTTAACCATTACAGACAACTGAAGTATTCAATCATGTTACAAACGGAAGACTGTACAGGATATACATAGTGTAGACTGTGCATTTAGCTGTGTGCTTCATTTTTATGAAAAAGAAAACATTCTTTTCCATGCACAGGGAATTTTTCCTCTCTTTTTCATAACCTTACATGGTTGTGTCATAAGGCAAGAAAAGAAATCTAAATACGCGAGTAAAGGGAAAGACAACATATCAGTGCATGGCTGACTCAAAGTAAACATAAAAGTTATGACAGGGTGCTGTTCAAGAGAACAACAGTGAGTAAACAGGAGGTGGTTACAGTACAAGCAGGATGAGTACTGATTTTGCTGGAAGAGCAGAATTAAACGTCTGGAGAGCAGAAGCAGTGAGAAAAGTGCAAACACATCAAACCAGAACGTGGAGACAGGAACTGAAATTGTTAGACAGGGCACTCACTTACACTGTAGATATAAAACACACACACGTACACACTGAGTATGTAGCATTTCTAATCTTTCTGCTAAAGTAGATACTGTGAGGGGGAAGTAGAACAAAACATAGGAGGAAGTTTGCATGAAATTTTAATAAACAGAGCAGATTTTCAAAAGATGATCTTTTTTGCACATTTTCAAATCTAAGTTATACCTATGCTGCTATATTTCAAAGCACAAGCAATTTGAGTTAGATCACCACTACCAAGCTTGATGCACAAATATGCAAACTAGAACCACAAATAGAGATAAGTACAGATTTGCATTTACGTTTGGGCAGTTGATATCACATGGAGTTACACAGAGTAAGCAAGTATCTACATGATCAGGAATACTTTACACCTGTAAACATGTTATTTCAGCCCCCGTTTTAAAAAAAATAAAAAAGCCATGAGGCTCTCCTGCAGTAGGTCACTGGTGATGAAGTTGGGTGGAAAGCTGCTGCCAATTTTAATGAGGCCCTGCCAAAACTGGTGTGACATGACTGCAAAAATAACAGGCACAAGCCAATCAATTGCCTTTAATTTTCTAGATTAATCATTTGAAACAGTGAAAAATAACCATCGCAATTTACTTTATGTCACTTTACTACATGCTGTTACTCCACTGAACAAAGAGAGAATGATAAGTACTAACACAATTATGGCTCCAGGATATCTGCACATCAAGATGTAAGTACAGCACAGAAAGCATTATGCTCAATGCTCCAAACACTGATGTTAAACAACTGTGATAAAGCTTACTTCTAATAATACAACATTCATTCAACATTCACCTTTAACAGTTAAAAAATACAGACCGAATTGTTAAAGCTAACTTAAACTAGCACTAGCACGAGGTTCACAATCAATCCACTCTGCTCCCTCTCCCTGCTCCGCATGGCTTCTACCATCTACCATTCAAAAAAGTTTTACATTACATTATGTTTTTCTTGCCAATGGAGCTTACTTAAGTATTTGCAGTTCCACTTTATATTGCTTGGGTCAATGTGAATGTAATTAATAAAAATCAACTAATCTAACTTGTTTATGTGAACTTTCTGTGTGCCTGTCCCATTATTCAGCATTTACTGTATGAGCAGTATATAAAGATTTCTTAAAGGGTTATAACATAGTATAATGAAGTTGTGAGTTCAACACAACTATGGTTCGTTATGGTTGCTAGGAATTTTTGCTAAACTAAATATGCTCATGGCTTTCCAGTAACTGTAACGCTTGCTTCCTGAATTGTTTTTTTTTTTTTTGCCAAATTTTGCTTGAACAGCTGAATTGCTTCACTCTGATAAGTCCAAACAGGGAGTACACTCATAAAATAACAGAGAAAAAAGCAAATCAAATTTGCAATAAATGACAGAAACATGACATGAATCACAGTGACAAAGTTCATTTTAAAAAGAATAAATAACAAAAGCTAGGTGCCTGGAGGTTCTCACAAGACTTAAGCAACAAATGATTCACAAGAAGAGATTACTAATGCAGGTGTAAAGTTACTGAGACCAGTCACGCTGCTTACTTGACTTGCATAACTACTTTATTAACCAGGAGTTTCCGCGTTTCATCGTTCCTGCTGTTTAATGACATGACTGCATCTTATCCAGGACCCAAGGGACACTTATGCTTGAAAATCATATAACTAAGTTGAAGAGTAAAAAAGGAATTCACCCACTGCCTTCCTGTAATCAATACTCTCAAAAGAAAAATTACACAACACTGCTCAGCTGCGAGCCAGACAGGATGCAGCTTGTATTTCTCCAGGCAACTACAGCTGTTTAGTGTATTCAAGGCTGATGACAGTCTTACAACTACTGACACATGTCCAAAATGCCACATACTGCTGCTAACAGAGAATTTTACTGTGCGGTGGCTTTCTGTTAGTTATCAAAACTAACAGAACCAGAAAAGACAGGCCACTTCATTTTAGGAATGAGGAAATGAAAAACTTAACTCACCACCAGAACAGAAACTGAAAGCATTTTAATTGTAACCACTGTCCTGACATTACCAGCAAACACATGTCTGTTACTGGTTAAGTGTTTCTCAACACAATGGCCAGTGGCCACACCATCCCTCAGGCTAGTGTTTATCTTCCCTTGACCTCACAGTACAACCCGACTATGTGTGGAGGAGTTATGAAGCAGCGGGCAGTAACAGCCCACTACCGTGCTCCATGAACCAGCAGATGTGAAATACGTGTGTGTGGACTCAGGAAACACACTGAGAGATGGCCTGAGAGGTTGCTGGTGTGACTGGCGGTTGACTCAGTGACCAGCAGGAGCAAAATGCAGCTAAATGACTGTATGTGCCGGACAGTTGGAGAACTAGCCCTCAGCAGTCATTTGCACGTCAGCTGACCTGCCACATAACAGACAACTAAATGTGATTCAAACTTAATATTGAAACTGGTAGAAAGAGAATCAGTCTTAATCTTCAAAGGTCAGTCCACCCATATTACTGTACATAAAAAGATATGAGACGTATTTTCCCCACTTCTATCTAGTCATATCTAGCCAATTTTATAGGGAATATTTCTTTGTTATATAGTTTTGCATGCACATGGCCTAGGGGTTTAAACCTGACCATGTAAAGGAAATGTTCTTGCTTTTCAGTAAGCTCAGTCAGGGACCGTTGTGGCATGTCATCCCCTCACCCACGCGTATTTCCTGTTATCGCTCTATGGGGGAAAAAAAAGTCAGTAAACATTGTTCATGTGAAGATGTATGGATTATCCTGAGTAACTGGGACATGAGTTCTAGAAAAACATGTTTCTTCTGAGTGTTTTGAGCCCCACACAACACGAAACAAGCTATTCACTTCAATTCAGTACCATAACTAACACTTACTTTTCCTAAAGATCAAGCTGTTGATTATTTTCTTGATTAACTGTTTAATAGTTTTGTACGTGAAATGTCAGAAAATAGTGAAATAATTTCCCTAAATGTCAGAGTAGACAGATTTAAATGCATTGTTTTATTCACACAAAAAATTCAGTTCACTGTTACCCCTTTTCCACCAAGGCAGTTTGAAAGCTGGTTTTGAGCCAGTGCCTACAGTAATTCTGAACCAGTGTTTTGCCAGTCTGAACTGGTTTCAGAGGGGCACCAACTCTTTGCTGGTATAGAACCAAGAACTGCTTATATCAGGGGCTGATGGCAGGATTATTAAGACCAACAAAGGCATTAACATTAAGATCTTATGTTCAGTATTAATAGAATCAATGAGTGCTAGGTAATTACATTTTTTATCAAACAATCTCTGTCCATCAAAATCATGACCAGCACTGTAAAGAAATGTTATATGTTATAGTCTGCCATTATTGTTGCAGTGCCTATTGGCGCTGCTGGGAAAGCAGAGATGTATACTGTGATGCAATAATGTGGCTCTAAAACTTACTAATACTTAAAAGGTTTGCAAGTTCAACCAGCCCTGAACCAGCACTAAACACAAGCTCAGAAAATGCACCTAGTTTGGTCCATTGGTCAAAAAAATCGTATCAAAGCCTACAACAACAACAACAACAACATACATTTTCAGTGTCTCCAGAAATCAAGATACTGATGTTAAGGGCATTAAGACATGGTGCACATATGGATTATTCATCATATGGGTTATTCATCACATAACCTTCAAAATGTCAAGACGTCTTGATTTAGATAATCAACAGATGATAATCCTGTGCTCAGTTGTATGCTCACTCCTTTGCCAGTGCACCAAGATTTAGCAGGAAAATAAGAAGATTAATACAATAGAAAGTCACGATTGTCTTCATTTATTAATAGTCATACATGAAAACAAATCCGTGAGTGAACAACACGCTTCCCTTCCAGCCTCCTCAGTCTCACTGTCTTGATTTAGAGTCTTATCCTCCTCCTTTATCTCACAGCCGTCATATCCAAGGTAACAGAACAAATGAAGATGTCAGGTTGGTTTGACAAAGAGAACCAGCATCTTCCACATAAAGCCCGTCATCTCTGGGTAATTAGGATATTCAGACCTGAGGGGCTCCAAAATAACCCATCTTAGTACATCCCGACAAAACGAATGCATCCATTATGCCAAAAAGCCAGGTGGTTCAGAACCACCACATTTGCCTTTGTTAACTAATAATGTTATAGCCTGATGGAACAGCTATCTGAGCACATATTATGCTAAAGGTTGTCAAGAAAAAGCATCCATCACATCCACGGTTTCCACAGCTGTCCGTGTATTCATTCAGCTGACTTAATATTTGTCAAACAAACTAATCTACTGCTTGAAAAACTAATTCAAACGCACTACATCACATACAATATACTGTCTATAAAGCTACGTACAAGCAATATCAGAATGAATTCATAATTTAAATCCCTATTATTAAATGCCTCACACTCAGGATTGAATTAAAATGATCAAAGAATATTGGCGTATTCTTAAACAGACTAGGGATTTACTGTTGAGCTGGAATTATTTTTGCTGCAGTAAAAAGGGGAATGTCTCTTGACATCCATGTATTATTTGATGAGATTTAAGTCATGAATTACAAGCAGCAAACCTCCTCTGGCAATGCAAACACCAGCAACAGGAGTCTGAGACCACTGATAGGGAACAATAGACAAATCATCAATAATAAAAGCTAATTTCATATTCATGACAGCAGGGAGTCATTCTGCTGTTAGGAATTTTCTAGTTGGTCTGCTGAAAACCACATTAAAAGCAGATGATTATATCTGTGTGTTTACTGTACGCACACGCGTACACACACACAAGTAAATTGCACATGATTGATGGGTTGATAATGTTCTAAAAGAAAAAGAAAAAAAAAGTTTGACACGTTGCACAGTATTTCCCAGAGATTGCATGACAATCGATGTTTAAAATACAATGACATCAAAACTCTTTCCTTTGTCTATAGTGGTGACTGCCGCTTATGATGAGGCAAATTACCCATTTTTTCCACCGGTTTGTCCAAACAAAACATTCTGCTGACTGCTGATGCCACATGTTTGCAAGCAAACCTTTCATGTATTCCTTATAGGATGAGTTGCTTCTGCATAACATCAGTGAGCCAGGTAATGGTAAAAAAAATGCTTTTGTAAGTACAAGTCACAGGAGATTAATTTAGCATATCATACTTCTTTTCTTTATCCCAAGACAGTGATTTGTCTGTAAAACTCTTACAAAGACTTACAAAGACTAGTGACTTCCTTGGCCTGGGTGATAAATTACATCTAGTGCAGTTACATTTGAAAATTATTTGAAAGGTCTCATTCCAATGTGATTGGGTGCAAGAAAAACTTCTGATAACTGATATTATCAAAACGATGTTGATTCCTATTCACTGAGAAAAGTTGCAGCAGTTAATCTGGCCACAGCATTTGTCAGTCTGTCTCCCCCACATGAACGCACCAGAAGACAAACACTTCAGGAATCAACGTGTGCATCAATGAAGCTGAAGCTTTGACAAAAATTAATTTGGGAATCACGTTTACTATGATGGATTACCTATCAAACAAGTTGATTTTTTTCACTCCAAGAAAAGTAATGACAATGAACAGCCGACTGGCTTTCAGAAAACTAATCACACAAAATATGCACTAGAAAACAATCTATAGCTATGTAGAGCACCAGTGCGGTGCATTATTTTAAAGACCAACAACTAAACTAGAGCTTCAATAAGCGTTGGTCTCCAAGTTCATGAAAACAGTGAAGTTCAACATACCAAGAATAATAAATTCTCCAAGAGCAGAGCCTCATTTTCTTTCATGATGATGAAAGAGAGATAGGTTTTCTGGCTTCTCTTGGGAAATTCATTACAATCACACAGCTTTCAAAACAATAAGAACAACAACAAACTATATTTAAAATTTGATGTCCTGCCATGAAATGTGCATTAATGCAACTGACTATATAGAGTATATTGAAATATACTGTTGTCAGATTGCAACGAGAGAGACAGTAGACAAACACATACATTTTGTATAATAACTGTGTTTGATCGCTCCTGTGAAGTACCAGAGGCCTGGGAACATCGATGCTGTTCTGGGGCACACTAGATTTATCTTTTAGTTTTCATATGCAATACAAAAGACTGTTTGAGTCCAGTTACCTTAACTTACAAGGAACAGCTGGCAAGCACAAGCCAGTCTAATAAAATATTGAATATTAGGACTACTGATACAGACATGACACTCTAACCTTGTTCAAAATCTATATATTACAGTTGGTTATGTAAGTCATTGACATAAATGTGTGTCTGACTACATTAACACAGTATTTGTTATTGTGGCTCCCTCCTTTACACCCTCTCCTTGGTTCGTTGCCATCTGCAGACAGAAACCTAGGGGGACTATGAGAGCTCTAATGACATCATCAAACATGGCTCCCTACCTGCTGCAGTGCCGTCCCACGGTCCATTCAGCTGAGCCAGCACCTCTGCTGGCCTGATGTATAGCAGCTGTCGAGTACACTTTCATCCCGTACATTATATTTTCATTGCACCCATATAACACACACACACACAGACGCACACACTAAGTGAAGAGGGCTACTTAGGAAACATCAATATAAACACTGTCCTGTTGTCCCATCATCTGTGTTTTTTAACTACTGCCGATAGCATCACTCCACTGAGGTTTAACTTACCTCATGACATCATCCAAAGGAGGAAGTCATTAGATTTGATCAATACTATTCCCTAAAGATGAAGACCGGACACTGTGAGCCGCTGTAGCAGGGCATGCCAGGATTAAGTAAGTGCATGGGAGGCAAAGAGCAATGACACTATGATACCATTATGATGTTATTAAATTACAGCCTGGTCCAACGCTGATTCAACAAGACTAGCAGGGGACTTCTTCATACGTTTATGGTCCAGCATCAGACAATTAAGGTGGTATGGGATAGCGGAATAAAGTCTACACAGCACTGGAAATATTGTGGTACACTGGAGGATGCCATAAGGCGTGAAAGTTGCTCAAATATTTTTAATTAGTGCAGCTCAAGATCTCAAGATCAAGACTTGCTAAGCTGAAAGTCTCCTGAAGACAAGTAAAGACTAAAACCAGAACAACTTTCTTACAGTCACAGTCGAGGAAAACCAACATCCTGAATAACAGATGCACACGTTCCTGTAAAATGGAACAGAATACGTATTAAGACTGATTTTTGTTGGCTGGATCCATTTCCTGTCTCTCTGAAGAATGCAATCAATATTATTTTACAGATTAACCACTGTGAGGACACAGCAGTAAGTAGAAGACATTGAGATGCAGTGAGAGTGAGAAAAAAAAAGATAAAATATACCGTACTAGGAGTAAAGAAAATGTTGTTCACTGGTTATGGCGAAAAAAATTATTGTGATAAAAATCAATCAATGTTTTAATCAGTCTCATCCTAAATAAATGTCTTGTTTATATAGGTATATCTAAGACAATTAGTCAGAAAATCTATTTGTTTATTGAGAGCATATTAATCAGCAATAAAACTAATAATTGCTTAGATTAATTTTTAATGAATAAATCCCAAAAATATAGATATAGATATTTGAAGAACCTTGACAAAAAAATTTAAACAAATCAAACAATTAGTCAAGAAAAGACCTGACAGTTATTCGATGATACACGATCATTAGTTGTCAACCTATTATGGAACTCACCTGGAGAAAATATGTAAAAACTACAAAAGTCAGTTAGGCATTAAAAAGCAAATACAAATATTTTATCTTCAGCTTTATGCCCTTTGAAACATGCTGCGCAGTTAGAACAAACTAATTTGCCAAAGCGAAGTTGCGGACTACTATGGATGAACTAAAATTGTTTTCTGAAACTGTAAGTCAAATTGTTCTGGCTGTTGTTAATTGAATTTGACTGAAAACGTTATAGAATACCAGAGTGAGGGCTGTCAAATCAATCTTCTCTTGCACATTGTAAACTACTGTCGAAGGCAGATTTCACCATCGCGACCAATTGTGTCAAACAATGATGGCAGTTAATTGGCATAGAGCCACTATCAGAGCCTTCAGATATTTTTGATTGCATTATTTCCGCACTCCAATTACTTTCCTCAGAACCTATCTCTGCTGACAGAAAGTATAACTTAATTTTCAAATGTACAATGCCACCATCCATTAAGACTGCAGGCTCCTTCGCTCATAGTTTTAGCAGCTTAACAGTCTCAGTAGCCCTCTTCCTCTGGTCTGAAATCATAATTATGGCTTAACATTCTTGTTTCTCTCTGTAGTCAGTCCTGTCAGGACAACTAACAACTTCTGTTGACTGTTGGGCAGCTCAGACTCTGGAATAGATTCAATTTCTCAAACGCCAGAAAGCTTGTTGATTCCGGTAAAATCCCTCATTGTTGGAGGGCAGAGAGTTAGCCGGTCATGGCGGAAGATCGGGCCAGGAAAAGTAAAGCAGAGCCAGAGGATCATATGATGTGGTCGTATAAAAAGACGTGATGCTGAAAATGACAAGTTGGTGCAAGTGCAGTCAGTGCTTTTGATGCCCAACTTTCAGGGACAAAAAAACTGTAACTGAATATAGAACTGTTTCTTTCTATCCTGACTGGGAGCAAGTAGACACAAGCGTAAAAGTTGCATGATACACTGTAGATTCTGCATGAACATCTAAAACATCCAACCCTGAATATTTGATATCATTTCTGTAATTAAGCTAATAATGTAAAATATCTGTGTGCTCGACGTGAAAACTTTGACAAGTTACAAGCAGCTAATGAATAAAAGGCTTTTTGTTTTTTTCCTGCTACAATAGATTAAAAGCTTTTGCAATTGCCTTTTTTTCAAAGCTAAGATTTTTCTTTTGTTCAGCTCAAGCATGAAAACAAGATTAGAGCACCAACTGCTTGCCTTCCAAAAGGCCACTGTCCATCTCAGTTGTTCAAACACTTAGCGTTGTCAGAAACTTGTGTTTGCTTGGAAGGGAAACCCATATGGCATAATCCCACGTGAAGAGGCAGGATTAGCAGCACAACCGAGAGAATAAGCATTGTCTTATCTGCAAGTTTATGCATGCACACTCCACAGATACCAATGGGACAATGGGGCATCTTATCACAACAAGCCCTCAGTATTTCACAACACTGGCAAAGACATAAGCAAAGGCTACAGTGATGGAACACACCGAGCTGGTTCTTCATCCTGCCCCGACAAAAGCTGAACACCACAGTGAAGACTGCATCCTGATACAGATGGTATTGTGAGAAGACGTCTTTGACACGAAGACTTGCTACCTTGGAATGAAGATGAATGAAAGCTTTGCCCTCCTGGTGACAAAGTAAAAACCACAGCAGGTAGCACACTGAGGAAATGAGAACAGGAGGTTTCAACTACACAAGAGCGCTTTGCTGAATCTTCAATTTAAACAAACTGCAACTACAAGACACAAACAGAGATATCGCAGGTATCCTGGCACACAGCAGGAGAGAAGCCTATGGAGACCCTGCAGCCAGTGAGAAAACACTATAATGTGAGAGCCAGTGTAACAATACTGATTACGGGGTCTGATAGCCGAGTAGGATACCAACCTAGCTGTTTATCAAGCAAAACTGCAGTTTACAGCTTCATACAAGTGCTGTGTTGTTGACATTCAGTTCAAGCTAAGACTGCAATCACTGTTAATATAGGGTTTTTTTTGCTGCTGCTGTTGCCTGTAGAAGCAGTGCAGCAATGTAATGTAGGGGGCTCTGCTTGGCTCTATTATGGCTCATAATAAGAGAAGATCCGGCGGACAGTGCGCCTCCAAATTTAAGTCTCCAGTAAAGGTGAAAATACAAGAGCAAATGCTCTGACACAAGCTGCTGAGATCATCATCTGTAGTCAACCATGCAGATTTGACCATTAACACCACAATCAATACTGATCCAGCGGCTGTGGTAAACTCACAGAGGACAGAGCTGCTGCTATAGCGCGCCGTGACCCCTGATTTATCCATTTTAAAATGCAAGGGAAAACATCCCAGGGCATCAATGATGGTAGCAAGCGGTAAAATAGCCTTGATACCCCACTCCTTAATCGCATCGGAATGCAATAGATCATATCTTCGTCAACTCATGTCCTATCTTCTCTTTCCGCAAACGGAGCGGAAAAAAAACTAACAAAGGTTCGCTCGGACAATGAGACACTGCTTCTCCTTTCGAGTAATAAAACAAACAGCCTACCGAACTGACAGGCAGTAAAATTAAAAAACAGCACACATTTCAGTAGACACAAACGCTTTGCTGTTTTGTTTTTTGTTGTTTTTTTTTTTGCTGCAGCGCACAAGCAGCTGACATCAAACTGAATTTTCATACCTTATTCACAACAGGCTACGATGACCGTCGCCGGGGACAGACCGTCGGCTTCTATCGCTGCCAATACAAAAAAGCTAATTCTCACAATATGACATCGCAGCACCGTCCAGACGCACATCCGTCCTTTAAGACCGAACCACAGGGCGACCGTCAAGCCGTCTCCGGCTGGATTTTAAAAACGCGAGAGGTGCAACGGAGACACGGCGTGGACGTGCGCACAGCTGCACTGGACCAAATGTTGGTCCATATTCCTACTGACACACACACACACAAAAAGAAGACACTCACCGCTGTTTTTGGCACCGAATGACGACGTTTTGTTTATTTCATTGCCCCCGCTGAGCAGCTGTGTGTAGTGGTGCGTCACTGACTTCCGTGTTAAGATGGAGCGGGTGAAAAAAACGCACAGAAATAATGAATTTAAAGGACAGGCGGCGCACTACTGAATAGATGATGAGGGTGACGAGGAAAGATACTGGCAGTAGGGTGAAACATGGACCCTGCCATAGGATGTGGTGACAGTAGCCTAAATTAAATTTACAATTTAAAGCTACACTAATCAATATTTTTCTGAGCTAAACTGCTCATAGTAAGGTGTGGCCTATAAAGTAGGCCCCAAGTGATTTGCTGGTAGTGACAAACCTGCAGAGACTGTATTATCCAACTCTGCAGTTTCCCTTAGCTCCATGAAGCTTTTTAGCATCATTTATTTAGTATCATCACTCTTGATATCCAGCAGCAGAACTAAATCGAAGAAAAACAAGTAGCTGCTTGAACATGATGTATCATCTACAAATAAAAGATTTGATCGAGAACGAATAAGAAATGAAAAGACTGAGACACAACTCCTAATGAACGCAATACACGAGTGACTTGAACAAAATGGTGCGGCTTTAAAATTAAACTTCAATATTTTGGGGAAGTAGTTCTGTTTATTCACTCTCTGGCAGAGTTAGATGAGTTGAATGAAGAACTGTGGGAAACAGTTTGCCTGGCTCTGTCCAAAATACCAGCACTGGCAACATCATTGGAGGTTTCAGAAAGTTATTGTTACCACACAGAAACATTCTGCATTTCATAGCAATTAAACAATGTAAAACATGTAGAGGTGCTAGTAAGTGGATTTTTTTAGGCTACGTTTGTCAGTTGTCTCCATGTTAAGCTATGCTAACTAGTTGCAGGTTGTTCCTCCATAATCTTCATGTTTAACATAGTATAAGGTATGAGGTATGGATCTTCTTATCTGATTCTCTGACAAAAAGTGATTAAGCACATAGATCCCAAATTATTTCTTGACAGGTGATGATGGCCTAATGTCTATTTATTATAAGCATAACATTAGACCTTTGGTTATATACAATAGATTTCATAATCTCCTATAAAAAATCTACCAAAAAAGGCTTGAGTCTGCTGTATTAATTCTGTTTTGTACAACTGTCATTATTTCGTATTATGAATGTTGTGGAGTGTACTGTATCACTGTAACACCACACCACGTGAGGCCCTAACTCACAGTGCGGCACCTTGGGATAGGCTCATTTATTAAACAAGGGAATGTATCCTCTGTTGACTCAAAGCCTCTGCTTTATCTTTGTGAAACCTGTCATTGTGTTTGGGCTTATTACTGATGCACAGTCTGCCACTCTGTCCTTGGGGTGGGACAACGGAGCCTCTGTGCTCTGTCTGGACAGAGTGGGCACCTCTGTGGGAGTCTGCCAAATTGTCATGCATGTGTCTCTGCGTCAGAGAGCTGTTGTGTTAAAAGTGCCGAGAAGCAGGCAAGTGAAACACAGCTGTAGTGTTGATAGTAAAACAGGCTTTTTTTTTACCACATTTATAGGAAAATAACTTTTTACAAAAGACAAAAGCAGCCAAGGAGAGATATTTACACAGTCACTTACACTGATTTTGACTGGTATACCCAACTCTACCAACCAACAACATCCTGTACTCTCCAGAACAGATTAGATCAGGGTGTGTTTGTTTAGTAAGGAGTTAAACATGGATGGTGTAAACAGAGGTTGACATGCCAAGTTCCATTGTGTGCACAAAACACGGTTCATAAGAAAGAGGAAGCAGGTATAGACAGAGAGATAGATAGAAAAAGGCAGTTAGTAAAAGACAAAGGGGGAGTTAGCAGACAGGTAGAAGAAGAGTTCATCCCTGCAGGTGAGTGGGATTGTAAGAGGGTCGGGTTGTAACTGAGGGGGAATGAGAAACACAGAGCAGTGTTATCATAGCGTTAAGATTTTCTTGGTGTGTGCTTTGTTACACAATGAACCTGTTAGACTAGTACTGCTTGATTGTCTTCTGTTTTGATTGAGTACATATGAGTACGGCCCTGAGTACATATGACTCAGTAGTGTTGACGATCTTATTTTATATGGGCGTAAACATCTCTTCAGAACAACACACAAGGATGAGTGGTACTGAATTGTTATGGATTACATGGAGGTGTATAAATACTTACAGTAGACATAAGACATAAATACTTTAAGTATTTTCTAAGTATGCAGTTGGATTCAAACCTGTTTAACCTCCATGCAGTATACTTCATGTCACGTTCCTGTTGGCTGGTTTCATAATGAGCACTGTTCCTCATTATTGCAGCACATGCAAAGCTAAAAAGAGTTAGTTTGAGTCTTAAGTTTTTTTTTCATGAAGCAGTCCAATGATTAGTAACTGCAGAAACTGATAACAACACAACAGGATTTATATCTGTATATAAAAACAGAAAAGTAACTATAATTTTTCCAGCTATATTGCTCTGTTTAGCTGCTCCACTGAATGACTTTCAATCGGTAATCAGTAACATACACTTACTCCTATTATAAAACAGTCATTTCCTGTACTGTACACATTGAAGTATCGAATATGTCCACTGCCACCCTCGCTGAAATGGATTTCTTAGTATAAAAGTCAGAAAGAAAAGGCATTGTTGTTCAGTCTATGCAAAATATAGACTTGCAGAACTTGGCAGAGTTGCAAGAGGCAAGCTGAATAATCCTGAAACAGAAAATAGGCATGTGGCTGGTGTGTTTGTGTGATACGCTGCACAGGAACTGAGGAAGGAAACCAAATCAAATACTCAGACAAAACCTGTACATATCCCAAAGGTACACTGTGTTATGAAAATGACTCCAGTGATTTAGTACTGCATTTTCATGAGGGGTTACTCTGAGTTTTACTCCCCAATATGGGTCAAGCTAACACCCACTGGATTCTACACTACCCATAATGTTAGCAGGCTGGAACAGAAATTTGCATTTTAAGTGGGTTTTTTTCTGTTAAGTGCAGCACTACAGGGCATAATAGTCACTACAGACAATCTTTGACACCATTATTAAAGGTAACTGTTGGTGAGGATTAGGGTATGTTTACCTCTATAATGTTGTGGACAAAAGAAAACACTTTGCAGCCAGTCCAGTACCTTGGTGATGCTGCATTTAAGAACAGTAATGCTTTGTGGTACCCACCACTCACAATGTCAGTGCTCCAGTCTCACAGGGCTGAGTACCACTTCTAGTAACTACTAAATTCATTTGACATGTATCTTGTTTAACCCTTACATACTGTTCGGGTCAAAATTTACCTGTTTTTCAGCAGTAAAAATACCCTACATGTCATTCTTTTAACCTGAAATTTGACGACTTTTCCTAAAGTGACCCAAAATACGCAAAAAAAATACAATTTTATACTTTTGCACAGGCGCTACAAAATTTTGCACATTGAGGCTGTTCCGGGTCAAATTTGACCAATCAAAATCAAGGAAAATGGTTATTTAAGGGCAGGGGTAGGCAACCCTGGTCCTAGAGACCCACTGTCCTGCTTGTTTAACAACTATCTTTGGCCTTCCTGCTGCTAATTACCTGGATCAGGTGAGTTCAGCCAATCAGAAGCTGTAGGTGCAGGGCTGCGGCTCTCTAGGACCAGGGTTACCTAACCCTGTTCTAGGGAATCTTGAAACTGTGTTTTCTATGTCTGTGTGTTTTTTTTATGGGACAGTGGTGACAGAGTTCAGGAGGGGGGGCCTTAATACTGTCACAAGAGCTGTCTGTGTTCTCACTACATTTGCCCAGGTTCACGCAGGGACAGGCACCTGCTGGTTTTTGAAGGGTCATGAGGGAGCCTCGAATATATAGTGTATATAAAGATTATAATAAAGATAAAGATTATAAAAAAGGTACCTGATCTGCCCTTTCAGTGTCAGAGGTACAGAGGTTTTGGCAGCAGGACTTACTATTCAAGAGGCCCTTGACCAGATCTTCCACAATGAGGAAGCTAATATTGATTTGGAGGAGGATGTGTCAGAAGAGGAAGACAACATAGAAGCAAACTCTAGCAGCATGATAGCTCATTGAGTAGAGCAGTCATCTTCCAACCTAAGGGTGAGCGGTTCGATTCCCAGTCCTGGCAGGCTACATGTCGAGGTGTCCTTGGACAAAACAGATACCCTGACCCTTGGCGCCTCGCAGGGGCAGCCTATCCACAAAGAATTTCCCCAAGGGTATCAATAATTATTATCTGAGGAAGAGCAGGCAGCTTTTCTAAAATATATGTAAATCATTATGGCTGTGAAGTTTTCATGTCTTAGGTAAAACAGGACATAATAAAGTGTGATAAAGATTTTTTTCTTCAAAAACGAGTGGTGTAGAACCTAAAAAAATACATTTTTGTGCTGTCTAAATGACAAATTAAGGATTAATAATGAGTTTATTAATGTCAGATGGGCTATATATATTTTCTAAATAGATATGTAGTTAAAAATTTGGTATAGATACTTTTTATAAGGGTTTTCTTGGACCATACTGTGAAGCCTTGAATATGAACAGTTTGTAATGGTTAAAATATGTCTTTTTTAAATATTGCATTCACCAGTTTCAGTAGGTTACAAGACAAATTCTTCAAAAACATGCTTTAAGCCGACAGAAATTCAAATTAAACAAAGTTCATCATCCTTCCTGCTGCTGCACAGAGGAGTCTGAAATAAAAATCTGCATTAAGTACTTCTGTAAAATTCTTCTTTAGATTCCTGTAAACTCCATCATTTTAAAAAAAAAAAGATGCCCTTCTCTATGTTGAGGTGCATTCATCTGCCAAAAGAGACTAAGCAGTATTTCAGCAGTATATACACTACTCACAAAAAGTTAGGGATATTCGGCTTTCGGGTGAAATTTCAGGATGAACCTAAAATGCACT